>WHYT01017848.1:354059-373170 GCA_009806455.1 Tetrax tetrax
AAAAAAAATTAAAAAAAAAAAAAAAAAAAAAAACCCACAAAAAAAAAACCCCAAACAGATCTCTTGGAATACACTAATTCATTTGATTAATGGGAACAATGGAAGAAAAACCTTAATTCTGTTTCATAGATTTCAAGGAGAAGGAATGTGAAACAACAGATAAAATTTATCCTTTCAAATGTGTTTCTTGAAGGGAATATATTCATCTTTTGTAGTCTAAAGGCTGCATTTTAAAATTTTATATTAGCCAGGCAGCAGCATCTTCATGCAGTTAAATACCTTAACCAAGATAATTCCACGCAATGGAAACAAGAGCAGCATACAAAACTGCTTGTGGAATAACATGAATTATCTGAATACGAATATTCCAGAATAGAGACAGAATATGGGAAGAGTCGTTCATATGACAATTCAGATCAATATTGTGGAAATTTTATGAGAACAGTGAACATAAGACATTCCTATCAAATAATAAGGTGAAATTACAAACATTTTTGGAGTAATTTAAAAAAAAAAATTAATGGAATTTTGAAATCAAATCTAACCCATTATTCAGCCTAGAACCTCACTGTATTCATTTAAAAACCAAATACCAGCCACATGAGATACTTCATTAAATCCAAATTTTAGCAGACAATATAGGAAACCCTGTTGGCAAGCCACAAGAAAGCAAACATATCTGCCAAAGACACTGAACACGGTGAGATTGTAAATGTCCACTAACTCTTCTAATTGATTCACATTTTGATTCTGCTTCTCAGTATACTGTTGAAAATGTTGAACTTTTGATTGCACAATTCCTTGTACCATAGACCAGTAATGCAGAGGCAAGAAGGAAGACTAATAATACAGTGTGTATGTACATCATATTACTTGCCATTCATTTCAGTAGTAAATACATATTAGGTCATCACACAAAGGCTTCCAGTCAAGAATGGAGAGATGTGAGAGACCGAATCAGAAATAGAAGGAAAAGACTGTCTCCTATGAACGATTACTGACATTTTGCCACTAATTAGTAATGTGAAAACATTCTGCTGGAGGCCACAGTAACAATATAGACTTTTTTTTTTTTTTTTTTAATACACAGGCTTAAAATTTAATGCCTAAAAGAAAAGTTCTTCCTGAACAGAAATCACATCTCTCTGAATTTTAGTTTCTTCCTTGCACATTAATAACCCAGTTTAGTATATCCTTCACTTATTGATGGAAATTCGCGTTAGAAATATTGGCCACCATAAAGTCAAGATTTCCTATAATGCCCCAAATTAGCTGGCTACCACAGGTTTATGGGTTATTAATGCATCTCCTGTTGGCATTCTGCCTTATACCATTTTTCATTGAAATATTAAACCAAATTAATCTTTTCTAGATTTTTAGTAACATAAAGCTTGCAAACAGCATTAACCTCTGTTCCAATAAATACTCTCATTTAGTAAGTCTTTTAGTCATATGCCTAAAACCATCCATATTCAGCAAAAGACAAAAGCACATAATGGAATTTAAGTGACAGTTCAGACATTGTGCTGGATTAGGGTAAGTAACATAATTGATCCTATTAAACTAAAAAAACCCCTTCAAAATAAGAAGGATCAGCTTTTAGATAATTATGTTTACATTAGTAAAGCAAATTCAGTTGTTTTTTTTTTTTTTTAAGTGGGAATAAATAAGTAATTAAGGAAAATACTCATAACAGATTTTTTTTTTTGCAACAAGGACTTAAGACTCTTCTTGTCATTCAGGTAAGGCTGTAGAATTGAGTACTAGGTGGGAACTTTTCCTACTAGCTAAATTCACTATTAAAAAAAAACCCTTAATTTTCCAATGAAAATTCTTTTTTGAATTCTTTTTTGTTATATTCAGCACAAGTAAGTATCTATGTTTTGTTTAACCAGAGTGTCTGATGACAGTAAGTAACACCATAGAGTTAACACACATTACATTAAATAAATATACCCACAAAACTTAGCCTCTCACTCCTCATGAAAGGCCCAGTAAATATTAACATAGTTACTGAAATCATTAATTTAACGATAACACTTAATAAATCTTTCCCACTATTTTATGCTCCCATTGTTATTCCTATGTAATAATTATTATTTCATGGTTTGCAATTAGAAACTGCAATATGAATATATTTTATAAATAATAGCATTTTTCATCTTTCATCTTCAAAAATTTGAAGATAGAAACACAGTTTAGAGATATGAAATCACTATCCTAGCAATTTCTCCCTGTTGAAACAAAAAAAGGCAGCAACATTCCTTCCAGATGTGCAATAAGAGAGTCATTCTGTTCCCAGAGGATATAAGAACTCTTAGAATTTCAAAGGCTGATGCCAAGAAGCCCTGCCAGATACACTTCACAAAAAATGTTTGATGAATTACTACAGTGAGCATCAACCTTTCAGATAAATGACTGAAAATAAACTAGTTTATATCTCAATGTAGAGGATAAATTTCTTTTTTTCTTTGGAAACTTGAAGTATGGAGAAAGCTGTTGACCATTCCACCTCTCGCTAAATTAACAACATTTTACTAAAAATGTGTTGCTTTCCAAATTTCCTTTCACTGTGGCTCAATAAATTTAGTCAGAGCAAAAGAAGATGTCTACAAAAATTCTTAGACAATAATACGACAACCAAGTGATTTGCAAACTGCCTGAATCCATACAGAAGATAGAAATCACTGATCTGCAATGTTAAACACACAACTAACAAAGTCTATAGAACTTGAAGAATGAAAAGAAAGGAAGCTGCAAAACATGGTTCCAATGTTGATTAGCACATACAGACTCAATGACATTATAAACAAATCTGATGACAACACGGGCTATAGATAAATATCAACATGGATGAATGTTATTTAAATATCAGCAGTGTGGCAATTTTTATCAGGCCAATTCTTCTGTGATAAAACAGAAGCAATGAATAAGGCCACACATCAGACAAAAGCTTTTTAATTTCTTAACTATGAAAACTGATCTTATACCTTCTCCTACACTTGAGAGCACAGGAAAAGCTAACCTTCACTCTGTAGCCCAAAAGACCTACATACAACAACATGTCTCTAAGGGAAGACAGACACAAAGTATTTAAGTCTTTATTTTTCTTTTCTTATTTTCTTTAACAAGCTAAGAAAAAACTTTCAAAATTGTTGTAAGAATTGGTCAACAATCACACAGATTCATTTTGCATGTCTACAGCAATCAAGAATAATTTCTTATTGAACAGAACTGAAATAATTACAACTGCTCAGAACATATTTCAGAATGGCATTATCAGCTATGAAAGGGTCAGAACCAATACAAAAAAAATAAATGATCAAGGACAATGTGAACATAAAGTACTTCTTCAAAGTAGCGCAAGCTTTTTTACAACTTCTGCCTTCATCTTTCCTCTCCTTTCCTCCATACTGCTAAATATTTCTAGGAGTATTCAAATGACTTAAAACAAACAAATTTTGTGCATAAGAAATTCTCTTGGCTAAAAACATGAGGGCTTATTACCACATTTCTTTACTGGCACAAAATCTGAGAAAAGCCTCAAGGTGCAAATGATCTGCAGTCTATTTAACATCATGGTTATTTATTTTTATGGGCAGTCATTATTACTCTTTACTCTAAATTATAGGTACATTCCTGGCTCCATTTCCCACTGTTCTGTAATCTTTATAATAATACTGTTTTTCAGATTTCCAAATCCTCCTCAATACCTCATCAATCAAAAATGTATGTAACATCCACTAGTTGTTATACTGGGCAGAGACAGCAAACCATGGAACCATAGCTTGGACCCCAGATAAAGACCTTACTCATATCCCAGGACTGGGATATATGCCATAGCTAGGGTAACATTTACTAAGAAAACCTGGTTTGCAATATCTTAAATGGAGTCTTTGCATACAAACCGATATGCACTGAATTAGTGTTTAAATACCACAGTTCCTATTTTATTATGGATTATGTGCTGAACTAGTTCTGTCAAGTTTAGAACAGTATGCCGTAATTTTGACTAAATCTAAGCACATGCATCTTTTTCCATGGAAACAGTATTACAATTACGCCCATTTCTCCTGTCACAGAAAATTTTCACGAATACTTCTATAAACAGCTGTTACTCTGTAGTAGTTTATAGCCAGAATAGCATCAGCTTCAGTAAAGAAATGACACAGCATCAGAAGTGATCACATAACACTTAATTATTTTTGTGAACAACTCAGAAAAGTATAGTGTGGATCTCTTCTATTTTGGGGTTTACTGGACAGGAAAAAACTTCTGCTTTGAAGAAAAAGCCCTTGGCTTGCTCATCGTCTACCCATTAAATCTGAGCTGGGTTGCTGTCACTCTCTTCACAATACTTTTAGAGAAGAGTGGGTTTGAACAGACTAAATGATACGGTATCGCTCCTTTCCTGAAACTGTGTTTTGTAATTGCTGAAAAGAAAGGCTGTCACAAAAAGAGGGTTCCTTTAGTAAAAAATTAAAAAAAAAAATTAAAAAAAAAATTCATGACACTATATCACATATACAAATGAAAACACTACACATGTTGTAATCACTACATGGTGCTTCTGCCCATGCTCATTATGCTCATTTTATCTTATGGAAAGTTTTAGAACATGTACAAGAATATTGGCAGATTGCAAAAATATAAGAAAACTGACACAGAAAAGTCAGAATGATCCTGACAGGAGAGCTAACTCTTGATACTATGAAAACAAGCAGTTTGTGTACAGCAGTGATAAAGGACCTATCATTAAAATTCTCTAAGAAGTATGTATGCCTTTGACATAAACACTTGTATTAGATGAGGTGTTCCAGTTATTAAATCCATGGACTAAGAATTAGGATACTTAACTCCATAGAGTATCACAGACATTTTAGGTTAACTATTGTACACAGTGCTTTCTGTCTCACCTTCTCAGACACAAAAGTAAGGAAATCAGTATTTTCTTACTCTTATTCACTATCTTGCCCATTAACTAAGTAAATGCACCAGGCCATGGATAACTTCTGCTACACATGACTGACAATGGGCCCATAAAAGATTTCATGATACTCAAACAAGGTGACAATATAGGTGTAAGAGAAAAACATTCTTGTGCATATATTCAAAATGAGAAAACACAACATCCTCAAGAACAGTAAAGGAAACATAGTAGTACCCAAACCCCTCAACTTTTCTCCAAAGCAGCATATGTGTCATTAAAATTCTTTCTGTGTTTCAGTAATAAACAGTAGTGGCCAACTACTTTTCAGTAGACGTGACATTTACATCAGTAGCAGATAAAAATAAATAAGTGAAATGAAACTTGTTAAGTTCCACAATGATCCTGCCGCAAAAAGTACTATAAATTATTTTGTTTGTTTTCTCTCAGAACTATCTTTCTGATATTAAAAGAGGGTGGAAAAAGCGTGGAGGGGGGACACACAATACAAAAAAAGGAGGCAATTCTCTCGTGAGCTTCAGTAACTCTTCCCTATTACTCTCACCTGAGTCCAGGATGCATGTGACATTTTATTGCCACGCAGGTATTGAGATAGATTCTGAGCCACTGTAGACAGAAGTCAAGAAAAGGAAACACATCCCATGAGCAGAACTACTAAATCTTTTCCTAAACAAATACAAAGACTGGAGACAGCAGGTGCCAGACCCTTTGTTAATTGTGCCCCAAGGCTCCAATGCTTCCTGCCTTATGACATTAGATCAAGCTCCCTTCTTTTTCTGCTTTCAAAATTCCCAATCAGTCAAGCTTTTTGACTTGCTTAGCCAAGCCCACAGATTATTGCATCGTAAGTGCCCAGAGACACTCTAAGTATCAAGGCAACAACATATGAAAAAGCTAATGTTAAAAACTTAATTCAGCTATGCAACAAGCATAGAAAAATGTAAGAGGAGGCTTTAAATCAGCTAGGGAAGGTTTTGTAATTGCTCAAAAGGACATACAAACTCATCAAATGCAACCCTATTTTTTCCTGGGTCATACAAGCAATCTGTGAGATTGTCCTTAATGTTCCTCTAGCTTTACATGCTCATACGTAATTTCTTTCATATTTGTATCAGATAACAATTCTTCTTGTCTAGGCTTCTCAGAGGTATTAGCATTACATGAGGAAAAAGGTAAAAAGAATGAGTTAACTAATGAAATCTGTGAAAGCATGCTTTTTTTTTGGTCTAAATATTGGAGCGACTGTCAAGGAGACAGAAGCTCTGACCATATTTCATCTTCAAATTATGATTGTCATCGTTCACAGACTAAAAGAAATCTGACAGCCATTCTAAGATTTAAGATTCCTAAGTATCTTTTCAATGACATATTTCAGTGCATTTGATTACTGAAATTATAATATGATCTATTTCACACTGCCCTCTCCTCTTTCTAATTTAAACATGTTATTTATCAAGCTCTAATGAGAGAGGTTAAATATCATCAAGCTGTTCTTAGTTGCCTCCAAGACTATTTCCAAATCAAGAATCACCAAAATATTAGTGCTGGTGATGATCAGTCAAAACATTTAAAGTACTTCAAAAGAGGAGCAGAAAGTTTGCATATGTCTTGGATAGAATTCACCCACAAGCCTTCATTTATTCTGTTGCCATGTAGAGCTTGGCAAACAAGATCAAAATATACATGATCAATATGTTTGGATGACGGCTTCCTAGTATCTATCTAGGCACCACAGAAATTGTTCACATTTATGAAGAAGTAATTGTTCTTCTCAGTTACTCTCTTAATATACTGTCAACAAACTTTTAAGCTACTTGAGGTTACGCTTTAGGATGTTATACAAAACTGACATATTGTCTAGCTGTGATGCTCAAAAATCTGTGGCCAGCTCAAATGACTACATTTTACCTATAGTGAAAGGAATATTTAGATGCTTCCACAATGACCTAAATTTGCTCCCAAGATGCCTGAGCTTAGTAGTAAGGAATACAGCTGTAGCTTACTAAGCAGGCAGGGAATCTCCATAGAGATTAATGTTCTTTCCTCACAAGCTCATCAGACAATGGCTGGCTAAATACAGAGAGCATATTACACCTATGCATACATAGCACCACTCATGCTCAAAGATTTTAAATTAATAGTACACAAATATTGCACAACAATTGATTTGGAATGAACTTACGAGAAGTGGAAATGCAGCAATAACTCACTACTATGACATCATAACTTTTACATGTATATATATTGTTTCCCCCTCCCTCAACATTTTATTACCCTGCAAGTGAAGACTTGGCTGAAAATCTGTAAAGCCTCGTCATATATCCAGCCATATGTGCATGACTAAAACACCTGCAGGTAGTTGGTTTAAAGCTTAGAGATGCCTAGGATGTGTATGGATTTCCTTCCCATAATCCGTTCAGGTTTAACTACAGCCAGGGGGAGAAACTGCTTAGAGATTCCCTTCTTATACTGACATATTTGATTCCAACATAGTACTTATAACTTACAGATCAGAGAAACCATTCTGAATGAAAAATCTTTTATATTAAGCTTATGAAATTTAGGAATTGACAAGAAACAAAAATCAGATGCCTTTTTTATTAGGAAATAATAGAATAGTCCTTGGAAAAAAAAAAGATTTATCTCAAAATCCATAAATTAGGGCAGTTCAAGATACCTACAAACTGGTATTAAGTGGTTCGCTTTGGAACATAAGAAACATCTTCCAAGCTTCTGAAGAAAAAACAACAAAACAAATAAAAACTTAAAAGAACTAGTGCATTCCTTATCTTACTTCAGAAGTAAAAATGTTAGCTCAACCATCCATATTTTGGTTTTTGTTTTGCATATCACTCTGCTCCATCACCATACTTCCAAAACATTTACAAAGAAAGGTAAAGGGAGTTTGACCTTCATAGATGAAAATTATTAGAACTTGCTGTTGTGCCTTTATTTATTTAAAAGTACTTTCCGAAGAAGGAACCAGTTAAAATTCAGTGGTCTCAGAATAATTCTGTTTTAATTTTAAATAACTCCTATAACATCAACCATAATAATTATATAGATTTTAAAACTAAGTTCCTTACTGTCAAGACCTCAGTTTATGAGTCACATGCTGATTGCCTTCCCAAACTGTCCATATGGGATTGAGAAGTGCACAAGGTTTTAAGCTAATTTATAAACTGGCACCTTCTACAATTTCTGCAGAAAAGCTCTACATTTGGTCTCTTACATACACAAGAACAAATGCTGAACAACCTTCAAAACTTCACAGTAGGAGTATTAATTCTTCACCTTTCCTGTCTGTAGTAGCAAAAAAAGAATGACAATGATTTGACTCCCTAGTGAAATACTGTAGCTTCTTTAGAGGAATGATTTTAGATGCTAAATATTAATCTGTTAGGAAAATATTGTCTCTATGCAGGATGGAAAATTAAAGGTTATAATTGCCTTCCTGCTTGTGACTTTTCTTACACGGATCTCCCACTCAGTGTATTTCTAGCTACCGTAACAGCCACAGCAAGCTATCATCTGTTCTCACTGACCAAGTCACCACAAGAGCTCTTTCAAGTTTAATTTGTACTCTGTATTTTGCATTTTTTTCTTTATTATCAAACTGGAATTTGTATTTTAATTCTTATGGGAGTTTTTTTTCTGTCTGAATGGTGTTTCCTGTATCTCCCAAATGAACCGTTCTTGCAAGCTTGCAATCTATTTCAACCAATTCACTTCTTCCAGATCTAACAGCTATCTTCCCTAAACATGCAGACAGTAGGAAAAAAAAGCCCATAAGCGTTGGCAGAAAAAGAGGATTTACAGATATTAACAATATTTCAAGCACTCTCTCCTTTGTAGCATCTCTTGATGTTCTAATTCTGCTCATTTGTGGGGCCATTGACTAAAACCATTATACTCCTTTACTGCAAACAGATTTTAAAAAAAAAAAAAAAAAAAAAAGAACTAGCTGAGAGTTTCTCTTTCACTTTGTTATTAAACTCACCTTGGTAAAGAGATTACTTTTTATAATGACAGAGTGGAACAGAAGTGAAGAAAGCAGTATGATGATTAACAGTTAAGCGAGGGACTCCTTCAGCTATCGTCCACATTTCTACTGTCATTGTTATCTAGCATCAGATTACAGGGCCCAGGCAAACTTCACATCCACAATTAGCAGCTGTGTGGATGTCTACATATCTCCTCTTTGCTGTAATTTCACCTGGTATTTCTTTTTCTTGACACATCGTGTGCTTTACATCAGTAATAGTCGGCATCAGACAGCACCAAATTGCTTCTGAATGATCTAATAGCTTATATCTTATCTATTTTTTATAAAGTTGCTCTCTATTTTCCCATCATGAAATTTATCATTCACTGCCTTTAAGAAGGAGGAGACAATTTGCCAACTTAATTAATTGGGTGGGTTTGGGAGGAACGGTGGGCTGTGTTTGGTTGATTTTAGGAGGGATTGTTTGCAAATCTTTTTGCTTTAAGATAGATTCTGGCTTTTCCATCAGGGCCCTAGGGATTATTTCCATTGAGCCTGCTCCTTTTATTTCACGGAAGGAAACAAAAATGACTGTTAAGACAGGCAGCTCCCACTCACAGTTCAGCTAATACACCATCTGGGAGTTGCCTCCCTTCTATGAAGAAGAGGTAGAGATGGGATAGATGCAGTATTTCTAAGCACATCTCTGACTAAATACAGTGCTAAAGCTACTACAGTTGTTATTATTGCAACTATTGCAGCTCATGGTGAGGAAGCTAAGCTAGATGGGGAAATCTGTTAGGTGGGCATGGTTGCCCTGTAATTTTGATACACAGATATTCTAACTCCATTCAGATCAGACATGAACACTAATTTAATTCTCTATTTATTTTGGGAAACCATGTCTACTACTACAAATGGTTTTGAAAGACCTAACTTGGGCCATTGCTCTTTCTGTCTTTCTGTATGTGACCAAACACCAAGCAAAATAAAACAAGAAAAATTCAGGCATTGCAGTCTTGCTTGGTCTTTAAGTAGACATCACAAGGGCTGCTTGCATTCCCCTCTGTATAGCATTCCTGTGAAACGACTCTTATTCCCTAGCCTTACATTTTTTCAGCCTACTGTGCTAAATATCATCATTACATTTGGTAGGCATTCTAACAGAACTGCAATACAAATCTGTTTCACTTGAGAAGTAAAGCCTACGGTTCCTTAGGTTTTATAACATAGTGCTTAGTACAAATTCGCTGAATTTTTCCAGTGCTATGTGATCACTATGTGATTTTAGGAGTCTATTTTCCCCAGTGGCACGGAAGTACTAAAATTGCACTGCATTGCATTTTGCTCTCAGTAGGTGGGAAAGTGCATACTGAATGGGTTATTTTCCATCCTTTATTTCAGTTTTATGTAGCCACAGGTGGGGGGTCTTTCAGGTGGCTGCCTAGCTTTACTAGGCACTTTAGAGTCATAGACAAGCTTTCTTAAAAGGGTCTTACAAAACACACCAATGTTGTCAATCATGCAGTAAAAGAATTTCATTCTGTGTAAACAGAAATAACTTTCAAAATCTCTCAAACCGTAAGAGGTAACACAACGGATATCAACAAAAAGAAGGATCAGTCATCATCTGTTTGGTAAGGGACACAAAACAATGCCACTTTTTTAATACTTATCTCTGTTTCCTCCCCTTCTTCCCAGGTATGATCTCTCTGCTTAAGAATATACAAAGCTAATGAAGGATATCATGGTACTTCTTATCATTTACTTCTCTAGCACGGAGGCTACTAATAGACCACAAACATCACAAAACAGGAAAAAGAGGGAAATTGTCAATCTACTTAACATTTACTTTCAGAGCTCTGAAAGTAACTTTGATCAGCAAACATATCATTAGATCATGAATACAGATATTCGCATCCCATAAAATGTTGACAGTAACACCAAATGAAATCATACAGAGACACCCCTTTCTTTCCTGAAGGCAAAATTAAGGAGAGGAACCTTCATCCACTCCCAGCACAGTACACACACTGAACAAAGAAATGCAAAATACATTGCATCTTTCTGGCTGTTCAAATTTTGGAAGAAATGTACATGTTATAGAAAGATGTGCACACAAGGAACCAACACACAAGAGAGAAAATAATTTCATTGCTGTTATGCAGATGGCTGCCCTTCTGACTGTGCAGGAAATTTCTCCCCCTCCTCTAATTTTAAAGTAGGTTTCTGCATATATTCACTATGTGGGAATTAGTACTTTGTTTCTGATGAGACCCATGTCCTCTTCATTCAGCTCAGTAACCCTAACCACAGGACAGCAGCCAAGGTCACATAAGCATCCTATCCTGCTAAACAGTCTAAATCCTCAGAGGAATGCAGCTCAAAATGGAACGTCCAAATTATTTTAATCATAAGCAATATGAAGAATTGTGAACAATATTCAGATGCAGTAATACTTTCTGTGCTCAAGTCATTTTATTCTTCTCGATAGAGGATTCAGCTATTTAGAAACTTAGGTGTACAACCTCAAAAATAAGATTCTATGCAACATAGGTTCAAAGGTCAGTATTTCTGCATGCAAACTGGTAGCAGTCCATTAGGCAAATTAGTTTTCATAAATATGAAAATAATGTAATATGTATGGTCAGTAGACTATTTTGTGACTATACAGTAATATCTCAGATGACAGCAAGCAGTTTCATCTGCAAAAGCATCAAAAATCTCCTGAAATTGTCCACACAAACAAAAAAATACATTAAATAAAACAATGAAAATATACATTTTCATTACAAACTCTAATTTTAATGAGAAAACACCATCTTTCACATTTCCAACATTTGATACGAAGACTCTTAGTGTGGGGCAAATATTTACTGCCTCTGGAATTAAAACATGCTCATATGACAGAATATTCAAATGGAACACGTACTGTAGAGATAATTTTTTTAACCAATAGTATAAAGCTTTATCCTGTCCGTGTACTACAGAGTACTATAGGCTGTATGGAATACAGCAACACGTGTCTATGTTATTAAAACCAGTAAATTTCTATTTAAACAAGGGTTACAATCTGTGCTCTAAACACTCATTAATGGGTATGAATCAAAATAAAGGGGGGGTGGGGGGGTGCCTTGTAGCAGGTGTGCATATCTATGAATTTCAATACATTGTAAAGCTGTCTGTAGCCAACAGCTTCATCATTTGGCCTTTCTGAGCTTGGAGACAGGCAATTTTTCATGATTTTACTATTTCTGGCCAAACAAAAAGTTTTTAATTAAATATACTACATGATTCCAGATGTTTGTTTATTTGTTCCAATGAGGCTGTAAAAATGCCTGAATGATAAAATTGGAGGAGTCGCGCAAAAACAGGCTAGGCTGGAGTGCTAACTGAACATGGGAATCTCTCAGACTGTATTTGCACAGCACTGGGTGTGCTTTGAGCCTGATTTCTCTGGAAGGGCTGTAATACCGTGGCCCATGGCTGGACTTCTTTATTGCAAAAGACTATAAAGCCAAGTGGCAATTTACTGGACTGTTGTTTTGGTTTGGTTTTTTTTTTTCCCAAATTGTCAGTTGCAGACACATTGCATCATTAGCTCTCCTACGTATCTAAAGAAGATTTTAGGTAGTTTATGATTTTTAGATTCCAAGTTTCCACTTACAGAAGCCAATGCTTTCTATGCTTTTCCGCCACTTTATAGTCATGCTGCTTGGACCTTGAGCATTCTCATGGTTTCTTATTGCCAGCATGACAAAATGAGCTATGTTGTGAAACGTCAGACACCTTCTAGCCTACCCAAAAATATGAAGTTACAGTCTTTTCCTCATTAATCATATTCCCTCTGATCTGACACTTGTATGGGTGACTGGGGCCCAGGCTGCTAGGTTAGTTTTGGCAAATCCGGGAAAAGTTGCAATGAAAACCTCAGAAATTATGGGAATAGTGACAAAAATATGGAAAACGGTCAGGTCTTCAACAGTCAGATTGGGGAATGTGCACTGTGGAAAAATGAAAGCGTCTATAATATTTCAGAAAAAAATGCTGACAAATTTGAAAGTCTGCCTGAGTCGTAGACTCCTAATTCCCATTGGATGCAGAAAGGGAATTTTTTTCCCAACTCCTTAGATATTTAATTAAATTTTAATCTAAATTTGATTAACCACTTAATAACTCTCTTTTTGTCTTTTCAAGTCTTGCTGCAGAGAAACACTCATATTTTTTTCCCACAGAGACACAGCACTCCAGGAAGTGATCCTCCTAGAACTTACCAGCTGGTCAGCTTGGTCACACCCCTTGGGTTCACTTTCAAACCACAGAACACAGAGAAGGCTCACAAATTAAAATATGCTGTTATTTAAAACCAAATCTTAACTCTTCTGATCAAGAAAGACTTTGCACAAAACTGCAAGTCACTTTGTATGTTATCCCCAACTGGTTCACCGCACTCTAGTTTCACAGAACTAGCTGCTTTCATCATTGCAATACACAACACGATAACAGTACATTTTTATGCTGAAGCTTTAATAACCCACAGTATCCCAATTCAAATCCTTGTATATACAGACAAGAAGTTGTTGACCCTGTAAGTGACAAGAACATGAATCCAACGACCCAGAAAATGTATTTCTTGAACCTCACACTCAAATCCAAGCACAAACTATTCCACATTTGGGGAAGTCTTTGTGCTTTACAGATAAACATGCAGGCACTGGCACAGACTATCGGTACTGAGCAAGTGAGGGAAATTGGTCCTCAAAAGATCACTGCTATTGGTGGTGATTCTGTTCCAGTACACAAATAGATTAGAGCTCAGGAGAGTTACTACATGAGACCCTTCTTAATCTACTCTTTCATTACTGCCCAGCAATAAACCAGTCCATGGCTGAGAGCTGAGCAGATCATATACATGTGTACTGGACCTCTGGATTCCTTTGAAAGGCAACATCTGTGACTGTGTGTCCATTCACACAATGGGGACAGATGTCTAATGCATTTACAGATTTGGGACAAATACCAACATACGTGGGCTTCTGTTATCAGATGGAAGCATTTTACTGCAGTGAGTCTTTCTAACAGAATGTGCCTTCAAGCATTTCTCCACATCTCTGTTGTTTCGTTCATCCCTTCTACCTACTCTTCTCCCCACAAAGCAATTACACCAGAAAAACTGAGGAGGCAGTAAACTAGAGTGCAGCTTGGAAAGGAAAAATCATAGAGCTACAAAATCAACTGTACCACTGAAAAAATAGATGTGAGTCAGTACTGTTTATCTCATCTCCAATTATAAGGTTTGCAGGTCTACAGGCAGAAGCAGGGGCCATCCAGCAGTGGCTTTGAGAAAGGTCTGGCCTGCCTTTCTCTCAACTGCACCAGAAACAGCTCACAATAGAGTTCTTTAAACATCTGACATCACCTTCTCACACCTCCAAACTGCAAGGACTATAATCTGCCGCTGACAGATTATCTCTTTTGAATCTCTTTAACTAAGGGAAATGAAGAAAAATGAAATCTTTTCTTAACCAAGTCTTCCCTCACACTGATGTTCATCTTTACCATCACGTC
The DNA here is from genome assembly GCA_009806455.1 of Tetrax tetrax. Lineage (NCBI taxonomy): Eukaryota > Metazoa > Chordata > Aves > Otidiformes > Otididae > Tetrax > Tetrax tetrax. Next base: position 368,561 of record WHYT01017848.1, read on the forward strand.
GCTTTCCATGCTTCTATGTCTCTTGTGCTTCCATTAATGTCCATTTCCGAACTGAAAAACTAAGCAAGGCAGTAGAACCCAATTTCCCATTTCATACAACCAAGCCAAATAAGATTTTTTTTTCTTTTTTTTCCTTCCCCACCCCCCGCAACAGACTCCTTATTTTAGTTTTCTCCCACAGTGTCAAAAGAAGAGGATTTTCACCCACTCATGAGCACAGCACAACTCACTGTTGGGACATATTTCCTGGCATTAACTGGAAATGTCACAGCTTATTTTTTGAGTGTTTCTGCCCTTGGAAATTATGATCTTGTCTGTCCCATGCTACTGTGAATTTTTTTTTGTTGGTTTGTTTCAGGGTTATTCATCTCATGGTCAGAAGATCCTGGCCCAAGAGGTATGCATTCTATCACTCACCATAACATCGTGCAGCTTAAAAACTATGGTATTTTCAAAGGACACTTCATGTAAACCAACAAAGAAAATTTCTCACTATTCACAGTAGCTCTGTCTGATACAGAACTTTCATATAATGCATCTGCTTGGAGTTCTCTTATTCATCCTGTTCCTAGTTATTAGAGAAGTTAAAGCAAATACTTCTTATATACATATATAGACATCTTTTGTTAAAAAAATTGTTCAGGATTTCTTAGATTAACTGAATGATAAAGTACTACCCACAGGGGGTTTTTTTATTATTATTATTCTCTTTTTGGACAGCACACAATAAGCTGCTTTATACAGACATACAGAAAAATTAATTGATATGCATAAAATGCAGTTCACATTAAGAAAACTAACTAATTATGATAAGTTGCTACATAAATTGCTTTGTGACTTCCCCAGCAATCAGTTTCAAACTCTAAATAAGCCTCTGGCTTGAAAACACAATGAGTACCTAACAACTGTGTCAATAACAACAACAGAGAAGACTGCAATGATCATATAAACAGGATAATTATCTTTCTGGAAGTAAGTTTTTATGCAAACAGATTTCCTTTTCTTTTTATGCCTGTGATTTAAAGACAGCATGGCTTTTCAGAGTGCATGTGTATTGAGTTGAAAGCCTTCAAAAATAAGATCTTTGTGTATTAACATTTATTATTAAGTGTGTGTCAATTTTTTGTATTACCTTAAAACTCCAGACCCAATTCTTGAAGAATCGATAGACATTATTAGTTCCAGATAAACCTGAGAATATTTATTTCTAAAGTATGAGCAGGCTGAGCAAATTAAGGTAGAATAGGTAAATACTCTGAGGATAATCTGGGGCTTTCACACATCACATCAATTATATTACTCCCTCTGGCTTTCAAAAAATTCTACCTTATTCCTTCAACACTAAATTTGGAATGTAGTAGGTCTCCTTTGACATCTATTGGATTGTAAACTCCAGCACAAGAGGATGGCGCAGTGCTTGTTGTGCACTCTAAAGTACATGTCTGTCTTGACCTAGTGCATACCTCAACTCCTATAAAGCTAATAGCTGGTTTTTATGTATGGTACACCCTAAAAATCAGTCGTGATGCATTCTGCATAGTCATCTTAGCCTTTACTGAAAGTTCATATGCCAAACACTCAGAGTACAATAGCATAGCATAATGATCACAGGAAAAAAACCAAACCAAAACAAAACCAAAACAAAAACCCAAGACAGATCAAGTTCAGGTGTCTCTCTAACACATTATATGCCTACATGCTTTTGCTTGCTTAGAAGTGCAAAACTCGGGAAAATTCTTAATTCCAAACCAAAATCTTCAGCACACTCCTGTTAGACAAAAAGCAAAACTGAAAGTAGAAGGAACCTCTCTTCTCCTTTGTTCAAAAATGTTTAATAAAATTACCTTCAGAGGGTTAATAGGAAGCTTAAAAATATTCTGTCCCTGGATTTCTGGGCATTGTTTCTGAATGCAGTTTATGACTTTCAAACTCAGATTAGACTTTTTCAAAAAAACAAGAATATATGTCTGTCAGTTGACTCAGACATACTGGTAGAATAAATAACAATTTTTCACTCATCATTCAAATTAAAAAAGAGAAAATGTAATGTCTGTGCATACCAGAAAACTTGGATAATTAACTGAATAGACACCAAAACAGGACAATGGATTTGTTCAGGAAGTTCTTACAAGCCAGAATAGATTGGAACTATTAAACCTTGGCATAAATCCAAGCTAAGGCTCTAAAAACTACTTACATGAATACCAGCTTAGTTTTTAATGGAAACGGCTGCTTCTTCCTTTTACCAGTAAGCTATGGGGCAGACTTACCACTGGTTGTTCCCAGAAACAAGAGTGCAAGAAATGAAGTCATTTGTAAAATGTTACTGGAAACCAAATGGCTTTGGCAAATGAATATGTTTTCAAGTAAATAAGGTAACAAGCAACGTTATAAAATATCTGTTTATACACAGGGCATCCAGCACCTTTTTTCATATGGGAAAAATAGATTTTCATTAGAGTAATGATTTAGTAATATCACTTCTCAAGTGATAGAATAATAAATTACTATTTTCCCCACCAACTGGAAAGCACTGATCTTTTTAGAAGGCAATTTGAGTTTCAATGCTTATACATAACTAAGGAACTTCCTCACCAAAGATGCCATTATGAAAAAGGAATACATGATGTGAGGCAAGTGGAGGGTGGGGAGCCTTTTTCTACATATCATAGAATCATAGAATGGTTAGGGTTGGAAGGGACCTTCAAATGTCATTTAGTCCAACCCCCCCTACAAGGAGCAGGGACATCCCCCACTAGATCAGGTTGCTCAGAGCCTCCAAACAAGATATCCTTAAAATTACATTATTATAATTTTAAAAATTCTTTTCCCACCCATTTCAACTATGTTAAGTATTGAAGGCTCTATTTTAAGATTTTATATGTAGTCTGCTAATAAATTGTTGATAAGGAATAGAAGGGTACCTGGGCCATACATACAAAGAACTAAAATGCACTACATTTCATTACTTTAGTGTATTGGGAGTATGGCCACTTGTATTTAGAAACAACAATAAGTAACTGATGTTATTTTCTTAAAGGTAGATAGACCTGGACACGCACAAAGAAAAGTGGGGCCCATTTTTTTTTTTGTTTCAATAGAAAATTTGAAAACTAGAACTATAAAAGTAATGGAATTTAAAAATAAACGAAGCACATAGTATGACAGGAGGATGTGTTTTTAAACTGACTTGTTTAAAGCTAGCTATAAAATTACCACCTTAGAAGGCTTGCAATTAGATGTCATAGAGAATTGTGCTGGTTTTGGCTGGGATAGAGTTAATTTTCTTCATAGTAACTAGTATGAAGCTATGCTTTGGATTTGTACTGGAAACAGTGTTGATAATACAGGGATATTTTTGTTATTCCTGAGCAGTGCTTACACGGAGTCAGAGCCTTTTCTGCTTCTCACACCACCCCACCAGTGAGTAGGCTGGGGGTGCACAAAAAGTTGGGAAGGGACAGCCGACCAGAGGAATATTCCATACCATATGATGTCATGCTCGGCATATAAAACTGAGGGAAGAAGGAGGAAGAGGGGGAACATTTGGAGTGATGGTGCTTCTCTTCCCGAGTGACTATTACGTGTGATGGAGCCCTGCTTTCCTGGAGATGGCTGAGCACCTGCCTGCCAATGGGAAACAGCAAATGAATTCCTTGTTTTGCTTTGCTTGCATGCATGGCTTTTGCTTTATCTATTAAACTGTCTTCATCTCAACTTATGAGTTTTCTCCCTTTTACTCCCCCAATTCTCTCCCCCGTCTCACCAGGAGGAGTGAGCGAGCATCTGTGTGGTGTTTAGTTGTCATCTGGGTTTAAACCATGACAAGAATCAAGTCATTTTGCTGTCAGGTGCCCAAAACCTGAATAGAAGAACAATATATTTTCTGCTAAAAAATAGGTACAGTGGGATCAACCAAAGGTTCAACTTAGAAAAGTAGGTCTAAGCAACAAAATAATTGAAGGGAAAACAACTTTTGTAACTGATATTTATTGCTCTCTTCATGTACTTATATACTTGAGCATCATAACACTTCATATAATATTTACAGTGATTATTCCATATCATTTCACATGATGCCTCACTGTCTTACACTGTTTCTATGGGCTCTGAAAGTGAGATTTTTTTTACAATTCCTGAATATTGTCTGTACAAATTATGGAGTAAACTCAAAAAGGCCAGATCCTGTTTCAAAATAATATACTGTATACATGAACACAAAAACATGTAAGATGCATGGTGCAATGCATGCAGAATTACATGGTTTTACTCTCCCTGCAAAACTCATAGCTAACGAGAGTGAGAAATGTCCAAGTAAAACTTTACCATTCAAATATATTCAGCTTGCTCCTGCTCCCCCTTCCCAATCCCTCCAAAAATCAATTTACAGCTGTACCAAGCCATTTGCCAGACTTTCAGATTCTGGTAAATAAGTTTCTCCAGGGACAAATAAGAGCACTCACAAACTTACAGCATTCTTCTTTCCAGTTTGCATTGAAAACTGCCAATATTTACACATGCAACAGCTGATCCAATCATTTTTTATAACACTGAAAGCATTCAGTGAAGAAATTGCTTAATTATTTCCTTGTGAATATATTTTATATATA
>WHYT01017848.1:382235-403655 GCA_009806455.1 Tetrax tetrax
AACTAATTTCCTTTTGGGCTGACAGATCAGAGGCCTTCCTACCACTGTTCCTTTTAGACCTGTGAAGCCCTCCTCGTAATCCTGCTGCTTGTCCACAATTAATCTTTCCAGTTGCCACATTATTAACACTACCACCCACAGACAGAGGATGCCTGAGCACGGCTGGACACTCGCTCCCCACTGGAGCATCAAAGTTGTCAATCACACACTAGTCAGAAAGTTGCCTGCTGTCAACATCAGAGGTTCTCATCCTCCCCTACCCGCTGATCAAACATTTTTCTTCAGAAGATTAATTCCAAGTCCCCACCCATTTCCTCCCATATCCTCTTTCCTTTTTAGGTTTACTCAATGATCCATCTTCTGTATGGAAAAGGAAGCAGTGCATAATAGAAATCCTTTCAAAACAAAAGTTCAGCAAAACTAAATTTAAATCCCAGCTGTTATCAACCTCTTCCCCCCTGTGCAAGTTAAACACCTTAAAGAGCTTGGATTAGACCTAGTCACAAATGCCTTTCTTTGATCAAAGGCTTCAAGACTTTACACAAATATAATCACAAGGCAATGACTGCATCTAAGGAGGCTGAATTGATTTGTTCTACTGTAACATATAGCACACAAAACCACCCATTAGGTTTTTTGACTTTCAAGAACACTCTTTTTCAACTTAGAGCACTCAAAGACAAGAATTTTAGCATCTTCTTAACACTATTTTTTCAAGCTCAGTAGAAAAAAAAAAAAGTTACTTCCTACTGCATGGTATTTGTCTTGTATCTTTTTAAAAAAAAAAAAACTATTTTATCTACCTACACTTAAAAACAGAAGGATGCAAGAGATTCTGCTGCTTGCTCAGTTCAGTTTAATGAGTTGAAGGAAATTAATTTCACTATTAACACCTCTCCCTAATCACATACCAGATTCTAATATTTTCATTTGTGATGAGTTAAACCTTTCTGCTCAGGTGGCTCAGTGTCTTTTATTATAGTAGATAACAGAATCTATCCCTAAAGAAGCACTTACACATTATAGCAACACAATAGTGAATAAAAGGAATACCCATTAATATAATCCAACAAACAATCTATTCACTGTAAAACTTAACATTAGCTTTAAAATACGAATAAATCAATTTAAAATCACACTACAAACTAAATTCAAAGTTGCTAAATCATACTCATGTCTAAAATAGATTTTTCAATGCTTTTTTTGTCTTGTAGACTGGTATGAATGAAAATCAGGAAATCAACAAAATACCCCCCAAGTATAAAACAATAAAGGAAAATGTGCTGGCCTTGCCTCCTGGTCTGAATTTAGGAAAGAAGTCCAAACAAGAAGTATACATTTTATCTTGCATTTCTTTATCAGCATCTTACCTTCTTCACCTCCTGGGAACGCACAAGCCAGCTTGTTTTAATTTACAGTATGCAGGATTCAATGAGCTTACACTTTAGTAAAATAAAGTGCAAGGAAAAAAAAACAAACAACAACAACATAAATAAGTCTGTCACACCCCAAACCAGAAAACTCTGCAGCTCTTGCTAGAGAATTTTGAGTTGTCATAGACAGCTATTCCTTGGTGCCTTGTAAAGTGAACCACAAATAAACTTCTAGATGCTAGCAGATGCTAATCTTTTTCTAATTTCCCACCTCACCAATGCCCAAACATGTCATTATTGCACTTCACTCATCGGCCAACAGCTCTCAAGGACTGAAAGAACAGTACCAAGTTTTTAGATGTTAAAACTTCAACAGTGGGTGCAAAAGCATACGTAAGTCACTTAAGAGAAGGGAAGTACCTTGATAATGTATTAGATTCCAAGTTTCCTTCAGTCATTCCCTGCAATATTTTTTAACCAATTACAACTACAAGGAGTAATTACTAAGATTTATGCTAAAGTATGGCACAGCAACAGTATAAAAGCTACATATAAACACAGAGGCAGAACTCAAATACACATCACATACAATACAGTAACATTACTTTTAATAGACTTACATTTTGAAATATAGATGATTCAGAACTTCTACACTCATTTTTGCTCATCTGATGTCCATAGATTCTTCAAAAATAAAGACAGTATCAGCAAGGTAAAATGGGATTTTTTTTTTTTTATAGGATCCTCTGAGACTGTTCCATAAATCAAATGAATAACATAATCATCATTACTTAAAAACTTTCAATGAGAGGAATGCAGAACTGTGTATGTTTCACTCACCAAGCATAATTGTTTGCAATGTGAGAGGGCTTACTTTGCTTTGCTATTCTGCTGTCGCTTGCTTGTTTTTTTTTTTTTTTCCATAAGTTTGGACAATGCTGCCAAAATGAAAGCTAGATCCTAAAAATTATAAGATAACAGTAGTTTAATAACTATTGTTGAGTTGCACTGATCTCCTTGCTCAATAAGCACAGGAACCAAGAAATGGGAAGGTTAAAAATCCTTTCAAAGGCATCTTCATTCTGTCATGTGGGAATAAAACTGACTTGCAGCTAAAGCCTCTTGTCACACTACTTAGTCAGCAGAAGGGGGTGCTGTAGTGTAACCTATTTAAAATGCAAATAGAGTCACTTTTGTAACGGCAGATTAAAACTAGCATTTTATTCACTTGGCATACCCACAGCATACTGAACGCTGGAATCAGACTTGTCACTGCACACTGCTGGTTATTAATAGAGCTCAGAATGGTGTTGCTAAATATGCAAGTTAAAAGCAAATAAACAAAAATGGATTTATCTGTGGTATTTGTTCTCTGGGAGAATTCAGCAAGAATCCTGCCTTACACTGCACATTTATTTATCCAAGATCACTGAGGCTCAATTATTATTTTTTTTTAGCATTTGACTGACAGCCACTTAGCACAGCCAGAAGTCCTGGGATATGTGATCTATAACATTAACATTCTAGAGAAAAACACAATTATTTCCAACCTGGACAAATAAATCTATTAAATAAGCCACACAGGAAAGAGTCTGGTACACAACCACTACTTTCTAATAGGCCTTTCTGGACTGTTGTGAACCATCAGCACATGAGAAAACACAAAGTCAAAGGCTTTAGCAGAACCAAATCAACACATTGTGCTGTGGCTTTACACTTCATTTTCCTACAGTGTCAGGTGTTAGGACAGGCAAGTGGGCTTCCCCTCTGTATTAAAGCCAGTTCCTGTGCTCTTCATCTCCATCTCTCAGAGATTCATAAAAAATGCGATTTAATTACATCTCCTCCCCACTCTCCCCTCCCAAAAAGAGTGTAAACATGACTCCTTTTTATCTCCTGATACATCTGGACAAGTAGACAATGTGCTAAAACAAAATAAATCTGCCCTGACAGTCACATCAAAGGGTTCAGCTAGGGGCTTGCAGCTACTTAAGGCACAGGAATGTTGTTGCTAAGCTTCGCTCTACAACCTATCAGTCCCTTAAAGAAGAGCTTTTTTTCTTTCAGAGGGCGATGAGGAAAGCTGGAGAGTGGGAACCAGACTGCAAAGGGAGATTGGGGATTTTAGAGGATTTTAAAGCTTAAAGTGGATTGTGTGAAGAAAAGAGAGTTTGTTTTGTTTTGTTTTGCCTCTTGACGTACAGTCTACATTTGGGGGGAGAGGAGTAGGGGAGGAAGGAGGGGTTAAAACTTGTTGTTGAAACATCTTCTGAATTTTCCCCTTGGATAAAACCAAGCAACATCTTCGATATCCCTTTTCAAATCTCTGTATTTACTGTAGATTCAAAAAAAGAGAAAGATTGTGACCAAAAGCAATAGGGCTGGGATACAAAGGCTGTTAAAAATATATTGCGAAATGCATCCCACGCCCTGCTTTTCTGTCAAGCATTTGATAAATACGTGCACATTCCTAAATATGTGAAACCAGGAACAATGTCCATATCTAATAAACACGCTCTTCAGAGAAAAGAAACTTTTGACACCTATGCACATAACACAATTTTATGCTCAATTTACTAGTAAAAACTATTCCCTTTAGAGAGAGGCCTTCACTGAAATCATCAGTCTTCCACACCATGCCCTGCAGGACTTGATTTGTACATGTTTAGTGCATAGAACTCCAAATGAAGCCAAAGGAAGGTAAAACCATAGTAAAATCACACCTTAGAATGATACTAATCATAAACACAGCCCTGAGGAAATGGACATCTAAAAACTTGAATTATGCTCTCCTCTCACAGATGCAGAAATTTACCCAAGGTAAATAGAAAATTCATCCTAAAAAGTATGAAACAATTAGTTTCAAAGCTTAATTATCCTGAAAGTAAGCTAAGAGAAGTGAAAGAACTTTGCTCACATATCTTTGGCTTTTAAAAACAGTTTAAAAGTTTTAAAAAAAAAAAATCCTCTTCTTTCCTTTTTAAGAATTAAAACAAAGAAAATGTGAAATGGACTTATTCTACATGCAGGGTAACTATCAAGAACATGAACAATTACTGAGCCCATGATATTACACAAATAAATAACACTTAGCATTATCTTCAGCACTATCATATTTATTAAACAGTGACTGAGGGCAGCAGTAATCATTTTTATTGTCCCATATAGCTCTTATTTTCTAATTAAACAGAAGGTTATTTCCACTGCCAATGCAGCCATTTATCTTATTGGAGTGTTACATAATATTTTTTGCCAGCCAAGCCTGACTATAAAGTGTTCTGTGTGGTGAACTGTGGCCCAACTTGCTTTCCTGTTTGGTAATCATAGAAATGGGCCATTTTGTGCTGTGTTAATAAATAAACTTCTTGCAATTTCTCCTAAAACATGATAAAGCTTATACTTTGTCCTACCCTCTAGCTTCAATACAAGGGCAATGAGCTGTATTATTAAAGATATAGGTCAAGCAAACCTGATGATTTCAATCCTGTGGGGTGCTTTAGAAACTGTTGTCATATTACTGAGATCATTCTGCTGTTCCTAATTATTCCTCTTGGTTGCTTCACATTTCAAGTGATTTCTCTCACACTTATGTCAAAATTTATAAGCTGCTCTGTGTAACAACACTACATTATTTCCTCACTTGTTATGGTAATATAGGACAGAAACTACGAGAATGCTTTAATCTAGCTGACAAGGATAATGTAGTCTAGAAATGTAATAAACTTTGTATTCTACTACAGAGTTGTGGGCTTTTTCCTCTACCATGAAACATTTCATATAGATAGACATCTTAGAAAAACTAATTGCTACAATAACTTGAATATCCTCTTATCTGAGTTGCTTTTATCAGAAAAAATGTATCAGCATTAAAGCGTTCACTCCAATAGCTTGTGCATTCTCCTTATTCTCATAATTGCTATTCTGCAACATTATGTTGACTGTACTGTAAAACTACATACTGCCAAAGGAAACCTATTTCCAAGAAATCTGTGCATCACACAAACAGTGCAAAACATTTGTAATTAACAGGCTGGGCTTTAACAGGGCTGTAACACATCTTGGGCTGACTGACACTAAATTTTATTTGCACTAAGTAGCTTGAGACTGGGAAAACATAAAACCAACTTTATATGATAGCTTCATGTTCTACAGTGCCTTTTGAAAGATTTCAGAATGTAAGGAAAGCTACCAGTGGAAAAGGTAGTCTAATGAAAGGTTTGAATTTTAAAGCTAGTACGGGTACCGCTTATTGTGGGGGCTTATGTATGGAAGCACCATTTCCTTCAGAACATACTGAAGGGTACAAAATGATGTTATAACACCCTCCCTCCCACACACACACACACACCAACCAATGAACATAACCTAACAAAACACAACTCCAGTCAGAAAATGTCATATGAGTAACACAAACATGACATCCATCCCAGCATTTCTAGCAATAATTTTGTTGCAGTAGCTTGTATGTGCAATTTGTTGTATTTGTCAAGTGTCCAATGGGTTTTCTAAGTACTTTTAGTCATGAGCAAACTGAAAAAAAAAACCCACTAACATATCTGTGAAAAAAGCCCTACTGCCTTATAGTTTTGTGCTGTACCATCATAATAATAAGAAATCGAGTACACTGCATCGAAGCTATCAGACAACAAATAAGAATAGGAGCACTGGTCTACAATGGCAACCTTTAAAGAAACTTTTTCCAGACGCATGAAAAATAATATTTAATTGAGTATTCTCACAGAAAATAGAGGGGAGGCAAAGATTAAGCTAGTGTTATGCCAATTAGAAATACTCACCGACAGCACTGTCAGGGAACAAAAAAGGAAAAATACAGAACAGATTTCTGGTTTAGTCTCTGTTCCTACTTCTGCCTTCCTTTATAGAGTTGATGACCTGACTGAAGATAAACTTTGCAAGGTTTGGGGGTTTGAGGATAGGGAGGGAGCAAGAGGCAGAAAAAAACATCTTCTGAAGGGTTTCACATGTGGATTCCAATTAGAAGAACTGGAGTCCCTGTCATCCCCTGTTGGCAGAGTGAACTGTTCACTTATTTACGAAGTGACATTTCCCTCTTCTAAGACTACTTCTTTCCTAGACAGAAGACCCAGCATGTATAAAAGACATACTTTGCCTCTTCCTTTTGGCTCTTGACCACCTGTCAATATGTTAAACGGTCTTGAAAGCTGATGATTTTAAAAGTGTGTCTATTTTCAGGTTTGTTTCCACAGTGGACAACCAAAAAAGGGCAATGTCACAGCCAATTTTAAAGCTGAGGTCTAATGGAGAGAGCATTTAGGCTTTATTACTTACATGACATAATACAATACAAATACAGGAATTTGAGGGATATAAATCATGTGATTAGCCAATATATTATTAGTTTGTAAAACATCTGCTTAGAAAATAGAAAATAAACTCTGATGGGAATGATTAACCACAGGAACAGGAATTAATTTTAGGATGTTCTCAAATTAAGGCATGACAGATACGAACTCATACACAAAAGCATTAAACTATAGTGCCTGATAAGCAGTAACACAGCACTATATTCACAGTTTTTGGTGAATCAAAAGAAACTGAAAACAATGGGAAACATTAGACACTATAGAAGAGAGAAACAACCAAAAATATCTATGGAAAATACAATTCTATACATTTGTTAAAAAGAAAAACCTCAAAGGCAAAACTAGAGTATACAAAAACCTCCTTTGCAGCACTGATGGTTTTAGATTTCTCTATTCTATCGAAAATAAAGAAATATCCCACATAAAGTAGTTCAGAGCTGAGGCTTTTTTGTCCATATGTATACATTAGGAATGGATAACATGAGGGAGATGACCTCCGTAACATAATTAATGTAACTAATTTGTATAATTACTTTTCTTGAATTTATTAATAAGTTATGTCTATTTTTAATTTTTATTTGGAAGGTACCTTCACTCTGCATAAGAGGAAAGAAAAAACAGCAGAAGAGTCGGTTTATCTCAAAAGTCCTTTTCCAAGCTCTGTGCGTGGATTTTTGGAGTTCAGTTTGGCCATGAAATCCTGATAAGTGAGAGCTTTTTGTTTCTTGAGGTGATGGGTTTAATGAATACTGTCCTAAAATGCATTGGGTTCTGTCTCTTGAAAGGTTTTCTATGCTGCCACTGAAGAAATGCTCTCACTAGCGGTCTGTATCCATGAAGTCCAGAAAGCACTTGACAAAGTCTGTCTCTCAGCTCTAGAAACTATTCTTCCAAATTTGCATAACTTCAGGACATACTACAACTCAGAGATGAGGGGATGGGTTGTTTTTTTTTTTTTTAAGACAGAATAACTGTTAATTTATAGGACTGTTGAACTCTTTTTGGTTTCAGCTGTTACTATGGTTACTTACGCGGCTGACATGTACCGGACACTTCCAGTCTTGGCTAAAAAACTGCTATTTACATATAGCCTGTTGCCATTCTCTGAAATCTGTTCCAACAAATTAGTATTGCCACTAAAATTCTCCTTTTTTTACCCTGGGTTCGTAAGCCTCAATTACAACAGCTAGTTCTTTTCATGTCCGCTGCTCATTAGATGTAAGCTCTAAAACATTGCTCATGTTGCTGTTCACTTTAGGTGACGCTACTGACATACAGAGATCAACTCTCCCTCTTCATGTCCCCTTGGCTACCCAAGACAGACAGAATTTCCTGAAATTTCTCACCTTAACTTATGTTCTCCAGTCTTCTAAGCAACTACTTGCCTTGTCCCCACCTCAGTTCTCTCTTCAGTCTCCCAGCAACTGTCTAGAACTACAGGCTTCTCCAAATTTAAAAATAGTGTTATAGTAGCAGTTCTATCACTAACAAACACCATGATAATATTAAAATTTCCCTGTACAGTTGGTACCTTAAAGGAGTATCAGATATGTGCACTAAAATCTAATGATTTTATGTTTTGCCTCGCTAATAAGAAGGTTACAGAGCTCCAGATAAAGACCTGATCTCCCTGAGAGCATGTCTACTTTATCAACATAAAACCTGTTCACTGATACTTAATTCACTGAACATATCACCATGTTAAATTTGTACTATTCTACTTCTTAATCAAAATAATGTATGCTGCATTTGCCTAATTATATTACAAAAAAAAAAAAAGACATTTTTGTTATCAGTACTAAAACTCACAGCTTGCACTGACCAAAGATAAGACAGACTAAAGGAACAAGACATCCTTCTTCCATTCCTGTTCTCGTCTGCCCCTCTTTCTTTTCACCAGCAGCTGAATCTACCACTTGTGAACAAGACGACACTTTCAGAAAAAGCACACATATTTACAGAATGTAATAAATGCATTGTGAATCGTAACACTGTTCACAGAAGTTGGAGCTATTCTCATCTTATAATAGTAGAAACATCAAAGGAACTCTGAAAATTATGGATATAAGCACGGGCCATCAAACTGGGTGAGTAGAGGAAGTGGAAAGAATATTTCCCTTTTCCTCAAGCTGAAAATACAAAACTGGGTAGAAACAATATTGATACCACAAGCAGACAACTCAGAATTACTTCAGACAAAGTAAAACTACTAGGGAAGTGATTAAATAGGAAGAAAAAATAAGCCTGGGTTATATATAATTTCAAGAGTGCTTGCATTTGAATTCAGAGTACAACCAAGTGCACAAAACACTGGCATAAAATGAAAATGATCCAAAATTACTTCACTGTTAAATTGAGTTACTTTTTTTTTTCCTAAACTACTCTTTCTGTGTGATCAATAGAGATCCTGTGAGTTTAAAACTCATCTAACCAATAAAATATTAAGATTTGTCACTGTCTGAAATTCTGCACAGACAATGTTCAAACATGACTCAGGTATTCCTCAGAAGTTACATTTCCTACATTGCGTTAGCTTTACAAAGACCAATTCTATTTGCATTGATGTTTGCATATATTTTCTTCCTGTTTGCACAGGGTCAGAATTTAACAGGAATTTGCACACCTGTCTGAAGCAGGACCAGTAGCCTCACAGAAGAAGAGGTAATATTCTAGATACTCTCTCAGTTTTGCATTGGTAAGTGTATAGCAGACTTTAACACAACCCTAATGCAAAAAGTTTTGCAGCTCTGTACTGTACACAAGACCAGTATATCATGTTCTGACCACTTTCTTCCATTCTGACAAGTGTCTCAAGATCATAGCCCAAAGACAAGTCTCTTACAGTATAACAGGAAATATACATCATTGCTATGGCATCTGTTGGCAGTAATATTTTGGGAGGAAGGGAAATAAATTCTTCAAGTTGTGTGCCTATGAATTTATATAAATTATATTCCAAAATGCTTATCCAAAAGTTTTTTATTTGTTTTTGGTTGGTTGGTTGGTAGGGTGGTTTGTTTGTTTGTTTGTTTTTAATCTATTAATACAGAAGTGGAAGGTGGGAGTTGTGGTAGAAAATCTAACATTTAAGTCTGCTTTCTAGAACACTGAGTTCATTCTTCTGTAGCCACAAATTCTCACACAAAAGAACGAAACAAAATGAACAGAGTCAGCTTTCATACCTCTGACTCCTCTGCTCCAGTTATCCAGCTTCATGCGTGAAATAACAGAAATAAATATGACAAATATCTTCAAACATTCAGATTTAAATGAAAGATTTATTTCCAGTTCTGCTTATTCTCAAATTTTTTGAAGAAATGCTAAAAAAAGATCATTCATAACTTTCTGTTGTTTCAGCATTGGACTTTGGTCTCAATACCTACCTCCTGGCACATTTTTTGTTAATATCATATCTACAGGCTGCATAAAGTATCATAGTTAAAAAGAAGATGGCATATTTTGACTATTCATGGCAGAACTCATTTTTTGTAACTCATAACTTTGGATTAAATTATTAGAAACAAACTGATGCACTAAAAGTTTTACACTTTGTAAAACAATTTCTCGAACAGCATTATTTAAAAAACTGAATTGAACTACTCAGTTCCTTAAAGCACAACTACTGCATCTGGAGTTCACTTATTTTCTTTCATTAAAGCACCTTTGTGATAAAGGACTTTTTTTTTTTTCCCATTGAATCTGGCACTTTAGATACAATATGATTTTACTACTCAGAAATACTTTATTATTGCAATAAAACTGCACTTTCCACTGCAAAATATACTATTAAATTGTGCCTTCAATAACTGTCTCACCTAATAGTGAATGTTAAATCGAAAAACTGAAGTCAAAGCTCCCGTTGATTCCTTAAGCAAAAGCATACATGTTAATAGGGCAGGGCAAAACAACACAGCAGGAAAAGAAAAATGTCCCTAGGAGTTCACACAGTTATATATACTGAATTTCTGGTTTTAATGTTATTTTGTCTATCACAGTGCCATGATCACAACGAGTACCTGAGAAAGGTCCGGGTACGCAGCAAATAAAATGCCCAACATTAGCTATTTCATATTACTCCCCAAGAGCAACACCTAATAGATGGACACTTTTTAGCATTCCATTTCCATGTGTTTTAGTTAGAAAAGACTGGAAGACATATGCCTTTCACCTGCAGACAGACACCTATAGGCTAGCGTCACTTCATTAACTTCCTATTGAAACACCAAAGGAATTAAGTTTATTCCCATTAGCACGATCCTTAAAATTTTACCTCATTTAGCAAATTATTCTCATATTAATACAGAGAGATTTAGGCATGTGTACATAGCAGAACTGCAAGTACATCAATACAAAAGAAAAAGTGGCATGTCCTAGGCTAGAATCATGGAACAGTTTGGGTTGGAAGGGACCTTTAAAGGCCATCTAGTCCAACTTCCCTGCAAGGAGCAGGGTCATCTGGTTGCTCAGAGCTCCATCCAACCTGGCCTTGAATGTTTCCAGGGATGTGGCATCCACCACCTCTCTGGGCAACCTCTTCCAGTATTCCACCATCATCATTGTAAAAAAATTCTTCCTTATGTCTAATCTAAAACTACCCTATTTTAGTTTAAAACCATTACCCCTTGTCCTATTTGAACAGGCCCTGGTAAAAAGTTTCTTCTCATCTTTCTTATAAGCCCCCTTTAAGTATTGAAAGGCTGCAATAAGGTCTCCCCAGAGTCTTCTTTTTTCCAGACTGAACAGCCCCAACTCTCTCAGCCTGTCCTCCTAGGAGAGGTGCTCCAGCCCTCTGATCATCTTCGTGACCCGCCTCTGGACCCACTCCAACAGGTCCATGTGTTGGGGGCGCGAGAGTCAGAGGCAGTACTCCAGGTGGGTTCTCAGTGTAAGGGCAGAATCATCTCCCTTGACCTACTGGCCAAGCTTCTTTCTAGGCTGCTAGCAAATATTGCCAGCTCATGTTGAGCTTCTTGTACACCAGCACTCCCAAGTCCTTCTCCTCAGGGCTGCTCTCAATCCATTCTCCACCCAGCCCGTATTTGTGCTTGGGATTGCCCAAGCGGGCATTACTTTGTCCACTCCTTTTCTCTCTATTTCCATCTACAGAGAAAAAAAAAAAGTTGTTTGTTTGTTTTAAAAACTTTTACAGTTTTTTAGTAAATGAATCTTAAAAGGAACACTTCCCCAGCTTTATAGAACAAGGAGCACTGGGTGTGTTTCTGAATGCTAGATACTCATCTAAGAGGAATTAAAACAGCAAGGTCCATCTATCACTAGTTAATACAGCTCCAAAACACATTTCCCCAAATAACTAAAATCATTAGAAGACTGATGAAAGAGTTGTTATTTTTTCATGCAGACCAGCTGTTTTCTGAAATAACCACACTTGAAGAAAAACTAACCAAGCTAATCAAAACAAGGAATAATGCTGATTCCAGAAAGGCAATAAACTTTGCATGACAATTGCCAAAATTAAAACATACTGAAACCACTTGGTCAGGGCTGGAGACCTCCGCATAGCTTTATCTTGTTCACGTCAGCATTTAACCATATTCTAACACAATATTCTGAACTAGAGGAGAGTTTAAGCATTTTCCTGAAGTAGGCCTGATGTAACAGTCATAGGAGCTACTGTCATTTTATAGTATGCACATTCCAGTGTTTTAGCTTCACAGACAACTTCTGTCCTTTTTTTTTTTTTGCCATGTATTATATCTTTTATCTAACATCCTGTCCTTTGCAATGGCTTTTATACTTTTAAAATTATTTTAGGATTTGAAAAGCTTGTTACACCCAGCAAGGCTGCTAGTAGTGTTGGACTGGCAACTTTGAGAAAATGATATTATTGTGATGTTCCACTCAGCAGGAATAGCGTTGAGTGAATTTTTAATGATTTACTAGTTCTACTTGACTGAGCTTGCACTCTGTAAATGGATCATATGATCACTGATCACAAGTTAAACTGCTTTTATTTCTCGCATGGCATAAAATGGGGGTCTGTTGTACAGTACCAGAGGTTCGTGTGCAGCTCTGTGTAAGACAAGGGAAGGTTACATGCAACAGGCAGTTAATGGCTCATACCAGCAAGCTCTCAACTCAGTGGAGCTCATGAGGTTGAATTTTAAAAAGGTAGCTGACCTTGCAGCTGGGAGCTTTAACTGTGTTTTTACCCATTTATATCTGGATAAGTAAACAGTTACCGAACGCTGAAAGGGCCTGAAAGCACTATTTTAGCCAAAGGCTAATCCCCATTTTCTGTGGATGAAAGGACTCAAAACGAAAACAAACAAAAAATATTCTCTGCTTCAGGTAACACAAACGTAAAACTACGATAAACAATTCCATTAATTTTAAACTTAACGTTGCCTTACCCTCCATTTCTGATGAGTGCTTCCGCCATCACAAAAATCACTGAATTCTTCTAAAAATGACAGAAACACTACAGTCACAGCAAAAATGATAAATACAATATAAATCAAAATAGCGCAGAAAGGTTTACCTCATGTAGATGAAATTAAAAGAAGTTATCAGCAAACTGCAAGTTACAGAGCTTGAACCTAATAAAAACATTCATCATTCATGTTGCAGAAAACACAAGTGATGTCCAAATGTAAGAGAGATTATAAGGCAGTGATCCTCAGCCCCATGCATTGGTCTCATCTCAGAGTTTAATATTTTTGTCAGTACTGATGTTGAAACTAATGAAGAATTAATTGATTTCTCTGTCAAATGTGGCAATTTCATAGCACAAAGGACCGGCACTGTTAGGTCAAAAGGTTCTAAGGTCAACGCCAACTTCTGGACTAAAGACTTCTTACTCATTTTACAGATCGTTCCACATGAATTTCGGCATACTACCCTAGGTAAAAGATTTTTTTAGGATGCCTAGTTGATTTTGTTATTTTTCCCTGCAACCTGTATTTAATTTATTTTGTAGACAACAGAAGAACAATGCCAACACTTTCATAGCTTCCATAGCTGCCTGGTATTCATCTACATGAAGAGATAGATGTATTTTAAGATACATGACAAATAGATGTTGGAGGAAAAGAAGAAAGGCCAAGGAGGATGTAGCCCTCAGCCACTATGCAGCATGCATTATCTCAGTTGAGTGACATGGTAGCAAAAATGCACTTCATATCTCTTAGTTCATTTTCTAGCTGACAGTCCAGGATCTGACATTTGATAGCTTGCTAATATCCATATGTTGCGAAGTCTAACCTCCTCTTTGCTCTAAGTACAGGCACTAAACTCTAGAATTTTAAGTTCTTCTCTATTTATTCCTATTTATTTATGAATTCAAACTAGCAGCAACAAGACACCTCCATCTCCCATCATAAACCAGTCAGTATCCTGCGCTTAGTCCTTAATCCAAAAAGAGCATCAAACTTCCATTCATTATTTTTGATAATGCAGACAAGAGAACTCCATTTAAATAAAAGAGCACAAATCTGTACTTCATGTGTTTAAATTTTTATTATCTAGCAGAATATAACAGTCCCTTCCCCTCTTGCATGTCTGTTTGGAATGTAATCTACAAAAGGAATAACCCACTCTTGGAAAATCTATTACCTGCACCTAACAAAATCAAGCGCCTAAAACTCATAATGCAAACAATAAAATTTCTGATATTACGCGAATAAAAGACAAGTGAGGAGATCCTTACGTCAGATTATATAAAATCTAAATAGAATATGCCTTTCCTAAAGAATTTTAAGTTCTAGTAAATTATAATTGCTGTTTTAAAAGTTTGTCCTCAATCATCTAAAACTACTTTATCACATTGTAGATTTTTGATAAGTTAAAATGAAGACTTCTTAACTGCTTTTCATCTTGAAGAGAATATCAGTATTCCGTTCAAAACTTTACCTTCACATGTTAGTCTCAGTTAGCCAGGTTTTAGCTGCAAAAGTGTTAGAAAATACAGAACCCCTAATGCTTTGTCTATCCCCTTGAAAAGAAAAATTCTGCTAAAACTCTAAATAAAACCTGTTTGGATAATGCTTCTTGCTGTTATTTACGTGGGTGCTTTATGATCACTGCAAAACTGAAAGCTTAGCAAACACAGAGGGAAGAAGGAATTGTCTTGCAGAAGCTTGCCCAGGAAAAGTAACTTGCTGCCACACCTATTATCCGCGTGCAGGACAAACTGTCTGTCTAGATGTCAAGAACATTGCAAGATTATATGCTTAACTGACATTTTTACGTAATATTTAATAGGCGTATTCTAGCAGGCCTCAACTGGGCCTGGAAGACTATCCAGGTTGTGTGACAAATGAGGTCATAGTAAAGCTATGAACAAAGAACTCACAGTCATAAAGCATCCAAAACAAAACAGGTCTGTTTTACTGAGAGATGTTTAAATCATATACACCTCTGCTTAAGTCCTAAACACCTATGACACTAGACACGTGACTCATCATGGCTGCAATGGTATTAGATATGAAGTAGAAATAACAATCAGGATAAAAGAGAAAGATGAGGAGAATTTGGAAAGTATAGTGATCCGACCTAGCTTCAGGGATGAGGTAGAAATAGCATGCAGAAGACAAGTGTGTACCTGAACCCCTGAGCAAAGTCCCTGACTGGATTCACCTGGGAGCTGGTGAATCCAGTCAGGGAAGAGTGGGAAGAGTGTTCAGAAGCTAAGGATAGCTATGACGCAGGAGAAAGGGAGTGCTGTACTACCTTCACTTGTAAACTTCATTTTTAACATGATATCTAAATGCTTAGCCTTAAGTCTTGCTTAATACAAGTCTTGCTTTGTTTTACCACTAAGACAGTCTGATGTTGGGGAATAAGTAAATCAGAGTATAACACTCAAACTCAAAATACCAAAAAGAAACTCAGCAAAAGCAGTGTTGCAGGCAACCCTGGGCACCTGCACTTCAAGATTTCTGTAGGGGTACCTGGGAACCAGGGATTGCTCCTGCAAAGCTGCAGAGACTCTCTGCAAGGAGCTGTTTTGATGAGAACCAAGAGCTAGAAGGAGTTTCCCCCTATGAGTGTCAGAAAGGCCCTTATACAAGACATAATCAACAGAAGCAGTCCAGATAGATGGCAAAAATCTGAAAACTGGTAGCAATATTTCACATCGGGAGAATCTGCTGGAATTTGAGCATAGACTTAATTGTTTAACTGAGCCATCCTATTATTTACTTTCCAATTAGTTGTAAACTATTTTAATACACTTTGAATACAAAAGATACAACACAAAAATCCCTAAAATTACCAAACATGAATTAATACATTCCAACAAGAAAGTGAACATTACATTTAAAGATCATAAATTAATAACATTTTAAAATAATTCATTTACTTGTATGTAGTTGTATATATAACTCAATAACCAAAAGTAATACTTGCTAGCTGTTTTATGATGTCATCCACTATTTTTTGATACTTAAACTATTAATGACAAAACATGTGCCCTTATATTTAAATTGTATTTATTATTCTAATGTAGCTAGAAAATACCATGATATAGAAAAAAAGTATCTTGGTTCTACTATAAATTTTTAATACAGCTTATTTAATTTACATTGATCCATATGCAAAAATAATTTGTTTACAATTTGAACCAAGACTCAGAAACAAAGCCTAACTCAATAATAAAGACGACTAGAAAAACAACATCTGTATAGTTATTTGCACATTAAACCATTAAAAATATTAAATGTTGCACGTTGAGTTTGATTTGGAAAAGAATCAAATTATTTCCTTGTATGTGTTTGGAGACCGATTCTCAAAATAAACATGCAATTGTGAGAGCCTGAGGGCATACACACAGTGTTGGTGGGCATAAGTATTCTGTGTAAAATAGAACATAAGTACTCTAGCATGTCTAGCATGTCTCCAGAAAGGGAATGTCTGTTGATTAGCAGAAGCCTTAATATAAGGGAATACCTGGTTTCTGTCTCTAGGTTGCCACTAAATCATTGACTTATTCTTTTCTTTCTGTAAGTGGGGGAATCTAAGGCTTACCTGGTTGTGGTGTTTCTGGACTCCTAATCAGCCTTGGAAAGTGCTTTGCGATCCATTAAGAAATGGGCCATGTAAGTTCCATGCATGACACATAATACATTGGCCTTCCAGACCCATGTGAAGTGTGCAGCTTCTCGTCATGCAACTGAAGATGAAAATTCACTATCTATTTGAAGTGATCAGAAGTAGTACTTCCAAAGAAATACAATTAAAAGAAGAAATCTTATTTTCATTACTTTATAGAAAAGATTAAAAGCCTAAATTTCTTTGCTGATCATTATAAATCAGTACACTGGAAGCACGTCTATTTTATTTATAACACATGTTCAACCTTAAAATTAA
The DNA here is from genome assembly GCA_009806455.1 of Tetrax tetrax. NCBI lineage: Eukaryota > Metazoa > Chordata > Aves > Otidiformes > Otididae > Tetrax > Tetrax tetrax. The sequence continues at coordinate 399,280 of WHYT01017848.1, forward strand.
GTGGTATACACATAAAAACACTTAAGGTGACAGACAGTAACAGGAGATATCACAAGAGGAATTAAAGTTATCAGCCTTTCTTAACATTTCAAGACTTATAACTGTCATAAAGTAGCCACAAATTAATAGATTCCTAGAAAATCTATCCCATTTAGCAGGAATAAAGGAAAATAATCATGCAGCCACACTATTCCTTCCATTGCATTTAGCAATCTAATACTTGGCAACAGATGAGCCAAAATGCAGCATCCCAGTGTCTTACACTGAAGGTAAACCAGTGACGTTGGATAGCCTCACTTCTTGGGTGCTCGTCTACTCTTAGAATAACTGATACCTAAAAATACTTTTGTCAACATAAGTTTTGAAACACACATCAATCATCTCATTTCTCTATCTGTCCAAATATGCACCTAAGAGTTGCTGCAAATCAAAGGTCCATTTCATTTCTATTCCATACTGCAGACCATCTCTTAAACAACAGGGAAGAGAAGGAAGAGGGAAATAGTGCCACAGTAGTGAGTACGAACAGGGCTGAGGCATGTGAAATTCAAACAGAAATAAAGCTTATATATTACACTCTTAAGAGCAGATAAAAACTTTTCCATAGAACATGAAGGGAAATAGAGTAGAAATAATCTATGACCATTAAATACCATTTATAAACACATAAGGCACTTAAATTTATGGAGTCCAAGTCTATCACAGACCAGATAGCTTGAGACCAAGCTAGATGTCCACTTCTCACATATTTCATCTGAACAACGAAATGAGACAAGGAAGGTGCCAACAGTTCTAGAAACTAGCAATTCCTTGTCAACCAAGGAATTTTTGCCTAACATGAGGTCCAAAAGACAAATAATCTCCTCCCAAAATACATATGAGCAAGACAATCCACCCACATTTCAAAGCTATTTTCTTCCTCGATGCATCCTGCAAACAATGTGATCAGTAATCTCTGGAAAACTAACAGTATAGAATGCAACAAAAATGTTTCCTTTTTCTTATTTCTCAAAGTATACCTTTATTCCCAATATTTAATAACTTCTCTGTTTAATAACACCACAGTTCTCCCCTTCCCCTATCTTCCTCTTTACCATAGTGGATATGGTCTTCTCAGAAGAATGCCACTACCTGTGATTCTATAATTTACAGGGCTAACCCTGCAATATCAAAATGCCTGAGAAGGCTAACTACTTAACTGGAAAATTATATGAGACACTTTTTTTTTTTTTAAAAAAAAGATTATTATTAGAAATTTATCAGATGATAGGTATCACTAAGTAGAAAGATTGCTGAGATCCTCAGTATTACATCATAAAAACAATGGTTAAATCCACACAGAAGACACATGAAAGCAAGAAAATAAAGTTAGCACAACATGAGTGTACATATGTGTATAGATGCACGTGCATCTGTCAAAACAAAAGTTCTTATTCACTTAAGACAAAAACACATTCACTTAAGAATTTGCAATTATCAAGATTTTATCATATTTATGCTTCGTACACTTCAAACTTGAAACAGGCAATGGAGTAAAAAAGCTAAGAATGGATAAATCGAAAATGCATAACATTTATGAGGAAAAAGAACAAGGAATAAAAAGTTACAAATACATTTTTTTTCATACAATAATGGAAAGTGGACTGCCACTAGAGTGATATTTTTTGATTTAAGAATGCAGTACTAGATATTCTGTTAGGAATAGTGTCTCACTGAATTTGTATTCTTGCATTGTTGGCACCTAGGTGTCTAATATACTTACCAGCTAAGAAGCTCTGATGGTGCAACAGATTATTTGAGAAGAAAACACAGACAATGGCACTAAAAGAGAAAAGGCTATAAAAAGGTTCAAGATTTCTCCAGAGGCAGAAGCAAAAACATCAGCTCCTTTTGTAATTTCACAAAGTAAAACTAGAAAGGGTATTAAAAGAGAGGAAGAAAAAAACCCCACACCTTTAAGAGTCTTAATCAAACTCTTACATTTAACAGCATTAATGCTAAGTATGCAAACGTTCATCCCACTGATCATTATGGTATCAAGAACTAATTTTCCTCCTTTTAAGAGCTTATATGTCACATCACACCCCTTGGGCCTTCCAGAGATGTATTTAAATGTCTTACAGTGGGAAAAGAAAAGCATTCCAGACAGCCAGGTGTTACTGATTCACCCATTAAAACTTCAGTTATAAAATATCCCACACAATGGTAAAACATTTCAGTCATTAGCTGATCATAAATAGATTAAGATGACATTCTAAATTATTATGACTATATGTGTATAAAATTTACATTGCTCATCACATTATCCCAGGTGTCAGTAACTCTGATCATCTGAAGTTAAAGATGAAGTGCATGTATTATTTGTTCTAAGAACTTAAGGAAAAGAAAGATAAAGCCAGATGTAGCAAATATAGTATTAATCCAAAGACAGAAGAGAACTTTGCATTTATTTTTAATGATGCTCATTCATTTACTATTATATCACTGAAAATGAGGTCTTGTTTCCTTGTTTCCTTTTATTGTAAGCTTTAAGTCAGCTTTACTATTTCACATAATGAATATGAAATAGTAAAAGAAATCAAAGATTTTTAAGCCCTGTATTTCCTAACTCCTGTTTTCCAAATAAGGAAAATATTTAACAAACCTCCAACTCTGCACATTTCAATATCCACTTTAATAGCAAAACATACAGATGGACTTTTCAATTTGCATTATTCTCTCTCTCTCTAATGGTATGCTGTCTGTTGACACAAATTTAGTTGCCCTTGTACATGAAAATAATTTCTGTGCTTATTTATTTTTTCTTTATCTACGCTGTCAAACAAGATTTGAATTTTATCATTAAAATATATTTATATTCACTTCTCTGCTTTGGCACATGATCAAATTTCTGAGTTAATAAATTAGGCAGCATCACCAATATTCCCATAACTATCAGTGGGCAAGCCATTAACTCAAAGACAGTGTGAAGAAATTTGAGTCAACTTAGAATCTAGATTAGAACACAGCCGATCTAAATGAAATTGCGTTGCATTTACTATGAGCTAAAAGTTTGTATCGGACAGTCACTGTCATGCTAGAGATGCACAATAATGCTCTGTGCTAAGAAAATACAATTTCACAATTGGATTAAGCCAGTTAAGACACATTGCCACCAAGAAAAAAGGCTTTCCTGCCTTCCCAGTCATGCCTGAAACACATTTCCATTCTCTCCCATGAGCTGTCACTTGCACACAGCATGTTGGACGACCTCTCTGACCCACCTGAAAGTTTCCAAAGAAAGATAATACATAAATAAGAAGGTTAATTTTTCATTAGGTCAACAAACTATACTGACCCACTATACAGTCATCAGTCAAAAACATGAGTAGAGAAGAGGACAATTCCTTTCAGTAGCAGCATAATCTTGGAGCACCCAACAAGGTAAACCAGTATTTGTTTGAAGGAACAACAGGAAAGGCACAACACGGCAGTGTGTGTTGTGAAGCAGTAGACCCACTGGTGACTGGATATAGAACCACTCAGGTCCTGGCATTCCCACTAACCTCGCACTCACTGCTTCAGCTCTCTGCATGACTGTTCTCCATTCCAGCATTTGTCAGCTTTGTCTTTTGAATTCTCAGTTCTTCTGTACAGGACTGCTCGTCATCATGTGTGTATACACAATCTACACACACAGCTTGCAAACATATTTCCTAATAGGGTGACAGTCTTCAGGTGTACAAAAAGCAAGCCACTCATCTCTCTGATTTGCCCTATTTCCAGGTACAGCTTTTCCTAACTTTTGGGTTTCTCTTCTTTTTGCTTGATTTTAGGAGTGAAATGCTGCGGTCAGTGCCACTGACTCCACTAGAAGCAGATTTCATTCCTCGGTGTTTTTAATGTTCAAGATTAACTAAATACAAACTATGTCAAATCCTGTCACCAAGGTTCATAACTCATGAGTAACTCTACAGTAATAAATCAGTCAAGACCAAAGCATCAGCATGCTGTAAACATTACTGGTTTATGTTGAAAAAAATATATTAGTAAATAATGACTTAAAATTATGAAATCTAGCCAGATCGCATCCTTTTCAGCAAAAATACATCCCAGTTTTCTAGCTATACAACAAAAGACTATTTGTATTTACATCAGAGACAGGTAAGAATGGAGATACTTTCTCTTGTGTTTGAGGATGAGAACTGATCCATTCTAGCATATCTGGTGAAATGCATTAGCTCACTCTCAAGGGATGTTCGGATGATATTGACTTCAAAAGACAGGAAATATACACAGTTTTTGGCAAACACCCACTTTTGCCATCTGGGCTTCAGGTGTTTCTGGAGTCTTATTTCTTACAAGGCTCCGTGATTTTTTTTTCTTTTTTTTTTTTT
>WHYT01017849.1:0-31041 GCA_009806455.1 Tetrax tetrax
CCCGGCCCTGGGCCGCTCGCTCTGAGGCGCTGCCGCTCCCTCTCGGGACCGCGCCTGAGGTTTTCGAGACGTTTTGCAAAAAAAATAAAAAATAAAAATAAATAAAAAAAGAGGCCATCTCGAAGTGCTTCTATAGCATCTGCTGGAAGAAAAGTTGTTCAAAACGGTGTTCCTGCCCCAAAGCTCGCGTTACCATAGAATGTTAGAATCGTTTAGGCTGGAAAAGTCTTTGAGATTATTGAGTCCAACCATAAACCTAACACTGCCAAGTCCACCACTAAGCCATGTCCCTAAGTGCCACATCTTTTCAACACCTGCAGGGATGGTGACTCAACCTCTTCCCTGGGCAGCCTGTTCCAATGCTTTACAAACCTTTCAGTGAAGAAATTTTTCCTAATATCCAACCTAAACCTCCCCTGGTGCAGCTTGAGGGCATTTCCTCTCATCCTATCACTTGTTACTTGGGAAAAGGGACTGACACTCACCTCCCTATAACCTCCTTTCAGATGGCTGTAGAGAGCGATAAGGTCTCCCTCCCCTGAGCCTCCTTTTCTCCAGACTAAACAACCCCAGTTGCCTCAGCCGCTCCTCATAAGACTTTTTCTCTAGTCTCTTCAACAGCTTAATTGCTCTTCTTTGGACACGCTCCAGCACCTCTATGTCTATGGACAATGTCTACTATGCTCTGTGGAACTTAATTTCTCCTCCCCAGTAACAATTACTGAGATTTTAAACATTACAGTGGTACTTAATGCCCCCAGTAATGGTCTGTTGTGCTGCCTTACCAACCCAGAGCAGAGAATTGGTCTCCAGCCTGAATTGCCTACAGCTTAATTAGGTATGACACACATTACTTCTTGTGCTAAACTGCTGCAGGGGGATGTTGTATGTTGTTAAACAGCTGCTGGATTCTGCCCGAGAGGGAAATCTATTTACGGGTTGTATTTTGGGTTGTAAAGTTTGCAACTGTACTTAGGAAAGAGCAAAGCTATAGAACCGTACTGAATTATTAAGAACGTTCGGTCACACGGAACAATAACCATAAAACAAGGGGTCAGTCACTGGCTGGCCCCATGTGCGTGGTGGATGAGGAGGGAAAGCACGGGTTGTCCTGAGTGCAAGGGCTACTGCCGAGTAGCAATACCTAAGCGGTCAGAGACCATTAACAATTACCCTCTGGCCTGTGGAACTGGCTGGATCCAGACAGCTCAAAAATAATGTAACCCCACTGGAGAGACTGTACTTATGCAACGGCAAGTTCTAGGAGAGATTTCGTGACTCACTGAGGAATCTGGAACCTGGAAGTACAAATGTTATTGAAAATTAAGACTTTTTCTTCTTCAGGTACTTTGGAAAAAAATTGCTTCCCGATTCTCAATAACATCGTAAGACTAAGGGGTTAGCGGCTGGCACGGGCTGGGCCATTTCTATTTATCAAGTACCCCATTTGAATTCCCCTGTCAAGAACTGAATATTTAGGATTTCCATGGCAACATATTTCTGAACCCGTATTACAGTCAGACTGACGCGTGTCAACTGATACAGGGATGCAGGAGGTAGTGGCTGAATTTATTCAAGCAATCACATTCTCTTTTCCAAGGCTAATGCACATGAATACTGAGTTAGCAAACCGAATTGACAGGGATTCCATCTCAATGAACATGTATAATGTTCCAGCCCAGGAGAGTAGCATTTAATTGATGAGTGGGATTATATTTACATAGCAATTATAACAAAGTCAAGGTTGGCTTTATGTGAAAGACTATTTACTCTAATATCTTGCTGCTTGGTTGTCCAGGAAAGCTGTTCCTTTATGGGCAAGAAAAAAAAAAAAATCAGAACAGATGCACTCAGCTTTTACATGTGCTTCTTTTCATAGTCTGCAAATACTCCACGAAGCCAGCTCAGTAGTCACGTTGTGGTTGCCTTAGATACATACATTAATTTACTCCATTATAACTTAGATGCTGGTGGTTTAACTGCACAAGTATTAATAGTTATTCACTGCTATCCTCAAATGGCTGTTCGGTGGCTAATGTAAAATGAATAAGGGCTCATTCTAAATCCTACATAAGTCAATGGACATCTTTCTCCTCATTTCATTCACAGCTGGAATTAGCTATCCCCGTTGCAGTGCCCCAATATATTAATTTTTTGTCCTCAAGACACCTTTGTGAGGTAAGGTAATGCTACTGACTCAGTTCCACACATAGCAAGCTGGGGCCAGAAAGGTTACCTCAGAATCATCCAGCAAATACACAGAGGTCCTGACCTCATCCTCCCTTCAGTCTGGATTTCTCTCCGTGGATAGTGGGATGCGGAGAGAGGAAAGGTGCATGCCCAAGTTTTGCTCCAGCGTGGAGTTGGATTCAGGGGGAGGGAAGCAGCTGAATCTTGAAGCTTGGAGGCAATTTTACATCTTGTTGCTCTGTATAGTCAGAGACACCAACAGCTGTATTCAGATGTCTTCTTAAGGGGCCTGGCATGGAGTTAAGTTCTGCTGATGGCTCTGGAAACAAGCGGGTGGCGAGGAACTCAAACCATCTATTATCTATGGCAAGGAGAAATATGCGTGACACCTATGTTGAGTGATCTGAATACCTCTAGAGACTGAGAAGAAGGAAGGGCTGTACTCAGAAGCCTAACACAAATGCCATATTTGTCTGTCTTTGTTGACTCATACAGGCAGCCAGGTCCTGGCATCCTTGAATTCCCAAATGGTCAGAAGTCATCATCCTTCTCTTGAACTTTGTCAACAGACAGTGTGTTTTAGGACCATCTTTGTTACTACCCTAGGAGGATATCCCTAAGTGGCTTACCTAAGGATATACTGTGCTGGAGACAGGGAAATAAACTTAGGGCTCTTGAGTCTTTTACCATAAAAAGAGTTTTCTTCTCTTAATCTAGGCTTTCACTGCTCTCAGTCTTATTGCCATGGAAATTGTCTCCATAGCTGGTATTAGAATTGCCTTGTTGACATCATTAGTAAAGCATATAATAGATAGCTGAACTGCTCTGATATTTATCTTTAGGTCAACAACTATTGAGACTCCAGAGGCAAATTATAAAGAGCATAGGCTCTTTATTAGCAGAACTTAATTTAACTGTATTTAAACTTCATTAAGGAGTAAAAAAAAAAAAAAATGACCTTTCTTAATGCACTCTTTCTTTATGAAGTATGAAATAAGGATATTAGATTAGTTTGATCCTGGTTCTTATTATGCACACACAGTAGATGAGAATGCAAAAAATCCCTCATTCAGTTAGGTGCTCTTGGATGTCAAATCAAAGACCAGGTGCTCCACAAGCCCATTTCCTTTCTTCAGTGTTTTATGTTTCCTAGCCCTGTAATTCCCCCCAGGAAACCAGAAGAAATCTTAATTTCTTACCCCTCTCCCCCCCATTAAAGTAACAGCTCTGGTCATTTAAACAATCAAGCACATGTTCGTACACTGTCTGCACCTCATGCTATCCATAAATGGTGATGTGGTAAGAAAAACCATGGAGGAAAGGAAAGGAAATGACATTAACCTTTTCCATCTGATAAATAAGGGCTCTATTCAGCTGCAGTAATCCACATCCTTCCCTAGAGATCCAGTTAATGTAATACCTAAGGGCTCAGTTCATTTAAAATTATTTCCACACTGGCCAGCTGATTTCTTGGTGAATTATTGAGTCCCCAGACTGAAATATTCTCCCATCACACATGTAAAAGGGCTAGAGCTGTTCTGTGGCTCCCAATAGCCTGAATGTCCTCTCAGAGGTGCCAGAGGGTCTGTGACACCCGCATGGCCTGTGTGTGCTAAGTTAACAGCAACTTTTGTGCTGATTTTCATGGGACCACCAATCTGTAAGCACAGAAGACAGCATGCCTTGTCCCATTTGCTGCTCTTCTCTGCAGGGGGCTCCTCGCCTCCCTGTCAAACTTTATGCACCTGCAGTTTATAGGTAATAAAAAGAGAGTTTGAACTCTGAATGGCTGGAAATTTAGAGCAACAGACTCCACCAGTTTAAAAAAGGCAGCCTGGATTATGCACGTTTTGCTGGGGTTTGAGGTAATGGATGCGGAACAGTGACCACTGCAAGGTTGCCTGAGTGATCCACACTCCCAAAGGCTAAAAGCTGGTAATTGAAATGCAGAGATTTTTTTCCTTCCCTTGCCTCCTTTGCAATACAAAGATTGCTCCAGTGTGACTGGTATCTGCCCAGCTATACCTGCCCAAGAAACTTGCAAAGACAAAGGAATGTTTATATGCAGTGAGGCAGATGTTTTCAAAACAGAACAGGGGAGCAGGGCATACAGAATCCAATTGCAAATTGATGGGAAACACTAGTCTAACATCAGTAGCAATATGTGAAAATCCCAGATTTATATTAGTTGTATTGATCCCTGGTTGATTGAAAACCCTGGGAATCTTGTCATTGGCATCAAGACATTTATTAAGTTCCTGCATTATGAGTCGTGTTCCTTCCTTTCTTTTTTTTTTTTTTAAAGGGAGTGTAACTAATTGAGTATAACTAACCAAAGTTGCATACAATTTTGCAACCTTTCTGATGCTGTAATAAGCTGTGCTCTGAGGGTTCATTATTAGACTGTCTTGAAACTTGCCAGTTAAACAGGAAAAACAAGAAATCTGACCTCAGTGTAGTACTTAATTGAAGTGCATTTATTGACTGGTTTTAAGCTCTTATTGCAGCTCTGTTGGCTAGAACTGTGGGCCAGCTCTTGGCTTGTATGGACCCTTAGCTCCCGCGGTGGGCACTGGCTAGCCACACAAACACACGTCGTGCTCCAGGTTTGCGTCACAGGGCTGAACTGGGACCCAGCAGGAAGCTGTAGCTGCAGATTGGCACATTCTCCCTTCTTGCGATGCTGCTCAGCTCCCTTCCGCCTCCAGGAGCTCCCCGGCCGGCCAGCCCGTGTGGGGTCAACACGCCGGAGGTAAAGCAGGAGGGCTGTACCGGGCATGTTGGAGTTCCCAGCTCCTGTTGGGTGTTGGGGCAGGTGACGGGTCAGTAGAGAGAATATAAACCCCTTTGGATCTACCCCACCTCCTTAAGGATTGAAAATATTTAGAAGGATCTGGATCTTCAGCCTCACAATGCTGAGGGAGGACTGAGAGGACTGTTATATGTCGGTGCCAAAGCAAGCTACAGCTGGATCTCTCTGCTGGTAAATCTACCTTTGATACTGCAATCCTGAGGCTGGCGCGCACTTATTGCTAATACATTCTTATCTCCATCCCAGCTGTATTAGAAATTAAGGCAGAAACATGAAGACCGTTACCACGCTGTAACCTTAAGAACAGTTTCTCACTTCATAGAAGCACTCAGCAGGCACTGGTGCGTTCAGCCGTGATTCATTATCACTGAACTTTGGTGCTGGCCCTGGCCAGTTCTGTCTGGATTCAGTTAACTTGTTCCACTGGCAGAAAAGATTTCTGAGCATTTGTGTTATCTCTCTGGAAATCTTAAGTAGGGAGCTGAACACGATTGAGAACAGTTGCCTGATAGAAAAGACAGAAAGAAAATACATTCTGTAGGAGACTAGGGAGGAATGGAAGTTGGTCCTGGAATAGACGGACATGGCCCTCCCCTGGCATGAGAGAAAAAGCTGAGCTGCAAGAGGTGGAACTGGACATTATTGTGTAAGATATCATGCTGACTTTGCGTGATACCCTTTGAATTCACCTCTAACCTAGTTCACTGTAATGTTAAATTAAACTGGCGGGTTTTGGAACACTTACGGCTTTGCTGAATACTGTAATGGCAGCTGAAGTGACGCAGGTAAATGAAACTCTGAAGCTTCATTGTTATAAACCAGCTGCAAGTCTGACCCAGAGGAGATATGGATTCTAGTCAAGGAGTCTGTGATGCAAATTTATGCAGATGACTGTCATTAGACTACTGTGTGTTTGCTTGAAACAGCAGGTAAGGAACAGACAGCTACTCCAGAGAGGACAGGCCATAGAAATTACAGATTTGTGCGGAAACTGCCATCTCAGGAAAAGTACCAGAGCACAGAAGAGACTTGCCTCTCAGTTCTGATAGATTGCAGGAGAGTGGAAGTGTAAAGGCTATTTTATCGCCAGCCGCCAACCTCTTGGCTCCCCTTCCTTGGCGTTCATGAGCACCCAGCTCTGCCCGCGGGTCCCTAGAAGCAAAGCTCTGCGGCCGGCTGGGCGCAGGCACAAGCGGCAGCGGGACAGGGAAGCAGGAGCAGGCGCGGTTCGTCTGACACTGCCCTGATCTGAAGACTATTGACAGGCTGAGGGTAAGCTCACTGTCTGCATCCTCTGTCTAACACTCCCTGATGGGATGAGTTTAAAAACTTTGTAGCGGCAGGAGTTCCCTGGAGTGTATTTTGCCCAGGTGAGCCAGAACACCCGGGGAGGCGTGTGGAAGCGCAGCTCTCTGTACGGCGTACGCCTCTTTTTTACACTGATCTCATTTTTTGTGGCCAGTGTAGCCTGCTAAAGATCTCTTCCAGCTCTCAGGGATTGCTATCACATTTCAGGTGACAGTGACAGAAGCAGAGCTGGTTTCTACGCAAGCAAGTCATAGGATGGAGTAGAACAGGAGTTTAAAATAACCAGCTTCCTGCTGCCAGTGAGGGCAGGTCAGCAGCACCAGGGGGTTCTGGGGGAAAAAAATGAGGAATTCGGACATCTGCCAGTAACTTGATTATACATAGGGGTGGTGGGATGCAAGGATAAAATCCAAGGCCCAAAGATATCCGTGCTGCATGCAAAAAGCCCTTTCCACTCTTACAAAAATCCTCTTGTCAAGGCTGCCTTAAAGGGGCTATAATTATCTGTTGGATCAGTTATCAGAGAAATGGGAAAGGTTTGGGGTCGAATTAGTTCCTGGTGTAAATCCTCTGGTTGCTTCATACTTACTGCAAAGTAGACTTTGAGCCTTTTTGAGAAAAAAAATAATCGGAAAACTTCTGAGCTCCCAAATGTAGCATATTTCTCGTCAGTTCTAATGTGCTGAAAGGATGGGATTTTCTGTGAACTTTTCCCAAACAGTCTTGCATTTTTTTCTCTCTTTGAGAGGGGGAGGAGTTGTGCCTAAAAAAACAAACCCAACCTGTCGTTCTCAGCTCTGCCAACCTGTCAGTCCAGCCATGCAAGAGAGAGGGAGAGAGACAGAGAAAAAGAAAGGAGGGAGTGAAGCAGAGATTCTTTCAGATCTCAGCAGAGATTAAGGTAAAGCCCATTTCTCATTTCTTTAATTATGCTTGTCTCTCTGTGTGTACATGTAAACAGAAATTCTGTTACCTTAGAGAGTTTTAAACTAACTAAACAACCTGTATGGCAATAAACTGTTTATCTTGTTCCACTGGAAGTGTGTTTTGCATTGTAACCTGACAGGTTGTTAGTTGTTGTTTGAAAACACAGCTTCTCTCTCTGAAATTCAGAAGGAGAGTTTGTTTTCGTTTGAATATTAAAAAGAGCTTTAGTGCTTGTATGAATACATGTTTGGGAAGGATATTAAGTTGTGTAATTTCAGGGCTGAAGTCAGCCTTTAATTACTGAAGATCAGGATGAGAACTTGTTAGGGGAGGGAAATTCTTCCCAAGCCGCTTATTGCAGGGCTCTTACACCTTCTCCTGGAGCATTTGGTCTTAGCCACTGGTGGAGACAGGATACGAGACCAGACAGACTGTGGGTTTGATCCAGTTTGGCAGTTCCTACATTCCTCCGTTCCTGTCTGTCCATTTCTGGTGGGGTTTATCCAACTTGTCATTACCAGAGGAGGAACAAAGCTAAGGTGCAGCAAAACTGCCCGCGTGAATTCTTGAGTTAGGAGGGAAGAGCAGCAGAGGCACTTTCAGCTCATACCAGAGGAAATTGAAGGTTACAGACTGTGAGAATTGTTGGCTGAAATGAGTGTGAGTCAGAAGAACCATGCTGCCCCAGAGCTTGCCTTATGAATCTGGTCTGGGCAACCAGTTTGTTGGAACGATTGCAGTAGAGGAGGCCTAGTAGTGAAGGCCTGCAATACAAGAATGTGCACGGTTTTGTGAGATGTGAGGGTCTGTGCGTGAGGACTTGGGTGAATGTGTACTTGTGCACAGCTGTATATGTGTAAGGAGTTTGCTGAGAGATTCTGACCCCTAGTATGCCATGAAAACCACAAACAAAGGTAAGAAAAGAAGAACTATGTTCATGCACCTTAGAGGCACCCCTATTTCTATATGTCTAAACCCTGAACAAACATTTTAAACTGTACTGAAAACTCTGTAATACCTTCCTGAGTAGGTTGAGGCTCTGGGAAGGTCACATAGAAGGCAAACTACTGGACAGGATTTCCTTTCCCTGCTGTATATTTAGGGTTTTCGCCCCTACTGCCAAGGTGTGCCTGCTGAAGATAACCTGTCTGGTAATACTGGTGCAACAGACAGGACAAATTGAAGGATGTCAGAGAAAGACAATACAATTGTCGTGTTGCTCTCAGCATGGGTGGCAGTGCCCTTGCCAGGGGTCTGGTTACATAATACTGGCTGCTGCATCCTTCCTGTTGTCACCTTCCTCAAATACTTGTGCCCGTGTCATAGTTTCGGATTGAAGTTCTCCAACTGTGGCAGCGCGGCAGAGCTGCGGGCCTGGGAAGAAGACGGAGGTGATTCAAATTAGAGAGGGGCTGTCTGTGAGGTGGTCTGTCCATATGACCATTGCTATAAAAAAGCTTGCAAGGTCCTTGCGTTACATCCCACACCTTTCTCCTGGTAGCGTGGTCTCCTGGGAACTTTGAGCTGGTGCTTCTTAATCCCCCTGACTCATTCCCAGTGCGGATGGTGATACAGAGTGAGACTATAAGCTTTTAATACACAAAAGACGTTCTTTTAGAGATAGCAATTTTTATCCTATTATTATAAGATTTCCTGCCAGAACCAGAATGGAGAGGGAAGTGCTTTTTCAAGTGACCGTAGGAGATGGAGAAGAGGAAGCGAATGCTTCAGTTTGGGTGGAGATAAACATTCCTACTGCTAGTTACAGTAAAAGAAATTACTCACTGAAAGAAAGAGAGGAAGAAAATTCTTTAGCTTTCATGGTCTGCAAAGACTCCACTCGCAACACTTTTGCGTGTTGTTTTTGCTCTCTTCTCTTCTCTTCTCTTCTCTTCTCTTCTCTTCTCTTCTCTTCTCTTCTCTTCTCTTCTCTTCTCTTCTCTTCTCTTCTCTTCTCTTCTCTTCTTTCTCTCATTTCCTTTTGTTTACATGATTTAGAGCAATGCAAATGAGGCCTAGGGCATCTACGTGACACATTCTACAATGCTGATGGGCATTTTTGAAATGGGCACAAACCTTCTCATGCACCTGTTCATTATGCTTTTGAAAGGATGTGAATGTAGTGATGCAACAAGACTGGTGCTGCTCAGTCAGCCAAGCTCCCTGGAGATCAGACAATTGATCTATGTACTGTCAAACGCAAGATTATAGTACATGTTGATAAATGGTTTAGCACTGCTTAGCAAATGTCAGTTGATCAATCAGAGTTAAGCAGAGTTAAGCGACTGCAAAGTTGCTAAATTCTGGCAATTTCCAGGCAATCCATTTTAGATGGGCTTCATCAGTGTAGCTGTAACAACTCGGCGCTGTAACGGAAGGGAAGAAATGTCAGAAATACAAGTCAAGTGCTTACCAAGATTTCTGTATCTGTTGCTCTGGAGGCAGAAGGAGCAGTGACTGATGTATTGGTCATCTGTTCAGGAAACTGTTTCTAAAGAAACAAAACCAAACTTTTGCAAAGAAAGTGTTATCAGACAAAAAGGCTGAAGTCTGAGAAACCCTTCTACCCAGAGGGGTTCTGAATAGTTCTTGGAAAGATCAGTTGGAAAACACTTCATACTGAGAAAGTTTCTGCCTTTCGACAGGACACTGCTAATTGACCTCGCTCAGTATTCTCCGGCATGACTAAGATTCTCTAGATTGGCTGATGCCTTGCCCTTCTTTCTTTTATTAGCTACCTTTCTTGGCCAGTATCTTCACCATGAACTTTTGGTGAGAATGTTTGGTAACAGAACATCAATTTCCAGTAACCTATTGTGCAATTAAAATGCCAGAAGATAAATACAAACAAGCCAAGCACACAAAAACAACCTCAGATTTCTCTTCTGTTTGCTTTTTGAATTGGGACAAGAGCTTGGTTTGATTCTTCATCTTTTCATCTCATATTGTAAAAGCAGACTGGTTGTCTGTCCTGTCTGGCAGGAAGCAATGCTGTAACCCAAGAAGCCACTTTTCACTAGGAACTGTTCATTTTTTGTAGTTTGCAGTCATGGTAGTAGCACTGGTTCCTCTTTTAGAGCAGTTAAATTTGTGTTTTGAGAGTGCAGACAGGGGAGAATATGCTTCAGCTACTCAAATGTTATTTGCGGTGACACGCTGGATTGGAGAACTGGAAGAATGGAGAGTGTTTCAGCCCTTAATTTCCTGTGGAAAGATTCAGCTGAGGAAGTATTGACTTTTTGGTTTCTCTTTGCTGTCAACATGGTAGAGGATAGTAGGTCAATACTAGCCTGAGAAGTTCTAAGAATTGACATTTGCTAAAAATCAACAGTCTGGGAAACAAACTGAATGGAAGCAATTTCAGTGAACAACCATTTCCCAGACAAGTTTTTCAGCTCCCCAAAGGAAAACTGGGACAGGGATTCACTAGGTGGTGTGAAGTGAAGACTGATCTGTATGAAAGAGTAAAACTAGATGGAAATTTTCTATGTATAAGAACTAAAGTTATCTCCATTCCCGAGGCAGCCTCGAACACAGCGGATCTCCAGTTCTGTTCAGAATGTTCTCTCTCAAACTGTTTTCAGATTGGCACCTAATTTTGTGTCCGTCAATGTCAGGGCATTGGTTCTGTGTTGCAGCACCAGCATCACCTCATTGTTTCTTTGCAAGCCTGCATCCTGGAGTCATCAGACCTGAAGGAACTTTATTGACCTGGTTTCTGACATGGCCAGGTGGCCCATTTTGCTGTCCAAGAAATGCTGATCCTTCGCAGCTATGGGGGAACATGCACATTTTTAACTGGCATTCTCCCACTCAAAGATAGCCCAAACGAAGACAAATCTGAGCAACTGTGAGATATTCACTTAATACATATAAAAGTAGATGCCATGAAACACAGCCTACTTTCCACCAGAAATCTCAGTGGGAAAATTCAAATATTTCTATTTCCACTCACAGCCTTAAGCAGCTGTTTGACTATTAATGAAAATCCTTTTAGTTTTCCACAACTGAGTGAGAACTCTTTCCAGGAGTGGCCTGTGGTGAGATTTCTAGTGCACTCTTGCTTTGGATAGAGTAAGAATTTTAATCTTTTCATGGCATTTTGTCACCACAGCTAGCTATTCCCCAAAGAAATGAGGCAATTGGTGCCTCATGCAAAAAACCAAGTAACCCTCAACCAACTTCTGTAAGTTTCTGTTATTCAGGTCTCAGAAAGATTTGATTTAGACTTTTTCAATGGGAGTAAATAAATAGTGCTTTGCTTTATCTGTTCAAATCGAGTTAAATGATTGGTGCAGCAGAGTTTTGGATTGAGGTGCGGTTTCCCTAGTAACAATCGAGAGTGAAATCAGAACCTTTTGAACAGCCAGTGGAATGTGGTTCTACTTGGATGACAATAGGTCAAACCATTTTAATGGGTAAAAACGTAATCCAGTACAATAGGATTTATTGCCACTATGTCATCAGATTGACACTATTCCTGCAAATTCTTTAGCTTGTGACAGACTTCAACTGCAATCTGTTTAGTGGAAAAACTTGTAAAATGCCATTAATCATTTTGTTTTCCAAATCAACCAAAGAGTCTGCGTGTCTCAGGAGGTTAGAAAGAAAATCTTCCAAGTGAGTGAAATTCAACCTCTCTGCACAAAGCCCTAATGAATGGCTGTTCTGGACACAATAAATGGTTCTAGGAACTAAAGGCTCATTTCTGCAGGGCACTGAGTACTCTGGTCTAACTCTGTGGGAGAACTTCCACACTTGCTTAATTGCACACTAACAAAATCGTTTCCAGTGATTCTAGGATGGTTATTCATGCTCTTAAACCTGATTGTATTTGCTGACAGACGGGACCTTGCAGGATTAAACCCTAAACCAACACTGGAAGAAAAGATTCCCTGTTCAGTACGGCAAGGGCATGGGACAATATTTCATCCCTTCTGCTGACATTTTTCCAACTTCTGCAATAATGATTCTTTTATTCTGAAAGATCCCAGAGAGCTGTCTAAACTAACACAATGCAACCACAGCTTGGAGCAACAATGAGTAAGATGAGGACAGGAGACTATGTTGCCTGCAGCTTTAAGGAAATGTCAGGTTAGGGTGCCAAAGTCTGCCCCTCTACCCCGAGGCCAAAAGCTTAAAAGGCTTGGCATCCTTGGGGATGTCTGTAGGGGACATCTGTCACACGTAGACCCCTAGAGCCATCTATTTTGGTGACAAGATAGCAGAAATGACCTTTAACATTCATTGTAGGTGGGTACCCCATTGAACCTTCTGCCAATTTTCCTTTCAGATCGATAGATGTCATTCTCATTTGTTTTCCTTTAATAGGAAAAGCAGATTCTGCTCAATCAGATGTCTGGTACTATGCATATCCTTTCATTGTTGATATGAGGCTTTTACCACAATAAAACTTCCAGCTAGTAAGTATTCCTCTCTTTGGAATTATGATGTAGTTGTGAAGAACAATTGAGCCAGACAATGACACAACCTGTTTCTTGTCTTCCTCAATGGGAAATGGGCTTTGAGTTTTGTGAGGATGTTCATAAACAGCCAAGGGTGTGTAAGGCGAAGAATGACCTCAAAGCTGAGTTTTACACAGGAGAACAAAGAGATCTTCAGTCCTGATTTGAAAAACACCCGAAGACTAAATCAATGGCATAATGTCATAATTATCAACACACGCCATAATGTTGCTGGAACCCACTCACAGCTTCTGCCTTTAAACATGAGTAAACACAAGCTCCTCTCCTAATTGCTATGCAGCTGTCAAACTCCGTAAACGATGTTTGTGCTGGCAGTAGCTGGGAGATAACTTCATCTAGCTAGCATTCATATGGACTGGAGATTCATCCTTGCTTCTTTCCGCGGGATGTTTTGTGACATTATTGTTTTCAGATTGCTTTCCCTTTGTTACAGTACTGCTGGCTTCCTTCCAGAACCTTTCAGGCGATTTTTTAGTCTCCTTAATCTGTATTTTCTCTCCTGAGCGTAATCAGCGTTGCAGTTGCTCCCAGACTAAGACACCCAAGTGGTGTGGCTTGCTTTTTCTGTGGGAAACACTGCTTTCTGTTTTTCACAGCCTTCATTCCCTGAAGACCTTTTCGGTATGAAGTGAATACAGCTTAGCACTACACAAAATGTTCCTGAGGAAGAATGCCACCAATCCAAGCTCATGTGATTCGGAGCTTGTCAGGCCTTGATAGCGATTTGAGGTTTAATTAATCACCTATGGATTTGTGTGACTTCTGAGTGACTCTGGCTTTGTGGCAGGAGAAAGTGATGCTTTTACTCAGTTTTACTCAGTGAAAACAGGAGTAAAAACGACCCAGGGAAAATACAGGAGAAAACATCTCCCACTCAGGCTGGACCTATCACTTTCAAATTTAATTTTGTTGACCAATCATTTATTTAACTCCAACTAATTTGGAGTGCATCGAGGGATGGTGAAAGTAAATTTCAAACCAGAGAGTAACATTCTGTTTAGCCATGCTGCTGTCTGTGATGGCAGCACCCCTGTGCAGTTAATGTGTAATCAACGAGAGAGACATTTCTTTCACAGATCCATCGCACCCACAAGGAAAAACAGAAAAGTTGTTTCTCAAAACAATCTTTGGGAATTGCTTTGGCAATAAAATCAAGTTTACTGTAGTTTAGATATCATTTTTCGTGAGTGTTGACATTTGTAATGTAACAGATTTTTATTTGATGTATTTTTGTTAACATCGTCTTGATAAGATCTGCTCACTTGTTCTCAGTGTTTGCCTTTGAGAAGTAAAACAGGAAAAACACAGCTGACTGAGCAGGTTCATGACAAACATCTTGAAACGAGCTGAACCTCTTGTAAATAGCTCATTCAATCATTACTGCTGCTGAGTGAAAATCTTCAGCGCAAAGATCAACCTTAGAGGCACAGACCATGACGGAGGCACAGTCAGCCTCTATGCAAGTCATTGTAAAACAAAAATCCTATTGGAAAAAACCTCCTAAATTCACTTTTTTTTTTTTTTTAATTAAAGACAGGGTTTTTTTTTTTAATAAGCACTATCACTTTTGGAAACAATTTGATATTTTTTAACAGAAAATAATGTATTAACTTTCCCTGAGACAGCTGAGGGATTTGCTGATTGAATAAATTAATTATGATGGGGGTGAGAAACCAGTTTATTGCATTCTTCCAGTGGTTTGCTGTAAAGCGTTCAACAAGTATTTTACCTCTCTGGCTCCAGTCTCAGGAAGATTTGAAGCAGGCTTACATTCACTCTTATTATGTGCTTATAGTTAAACATGTGCATGAATGTTTTTCTTAGATTTAAACCAAATGCCTTAGCTCTTAGATTGTCCTTATCTCACATGTTTGGCTCGGGATTCCTCTTAAGCCCTTCAGGAGCTGAAGAAACTGATTGCTTACGACTGAAGGGCCCATTCCTTGGGGAGCACATTGAAGAAGTCCTTGAGATTTACTCACAAACCAGTTTGGCAAGTGCAGGTGTGACATAAAGTGGTTGAAACATGGGTGCAAAAAGAAAGAGAAAAATATTTAGGAAATTGCATTTAAAATATTAGTAGTTAAATCAAATAAAGGATGAAACAAGGTCAAGATTTAAGGTTTTCACCCCCATGAAAAGTGTATTTTTGAACTGCGCGAGGCAGATTGTGAAAGCCGTTTTCAGTGCCTGTTGCAATGTATGCCACGTGCATGGGGTGGAAAGCAAAAGCATGGCAAGAAAAAAAGAGCTATCTTCACTCAGCAGCCTTTGAGAACTCAGAATATGCCCAAAAGACAGCTCTAAGAAGCAGGACAGTGAGAAGACATGAAAAAGAGAAAGATTAAATCTGAGAAAGGCTGATACAGAGGTGATAGATTTATCCAAAAGAATGGGATATTGATATGGGTGTTGACTCATCAAGGTGTCATAGTTAGTATTGGTACAAACATTGAAAAGGATCTTAAGAATTAAGCGCTAAACCTGTCTGCTGCACATCGTTTTAGATGGAGTGGAGAAACTTTGCATATGAAGCCATAAATTATAAATAAAGTTTACCCCATTAAATATTTGATGTGGACCACCATTAAAGCCGGCACTGGCATAAATGAAGCTCAACTCTGATTCGGGATGAACGTTCCCATCTTTAGAGGAATTAGTGACTTACCTAATGATGTTTTAAAGGTGGGAAAGAAGAGGCAAATTTAAGAAGAGATTCTGCCTATCTTCATATTTCTTAAAATATTAATCACTGTGTCCAGAAACTCCTCGGGTGATCAGGAATAAGCTGTGGGACAGCTTCAGGAGACCAAAAAGGAAGTTATACAACCCGCACACCGAAGTAAGGATAAAATTCTAAAGTGTGCGGTCCAAACATGCACACACGTGGTTTTCCGCTCCCACATTATTTTAATTATCTCACTTGCGAAACACCAACATACTGTAAATTAGACCGCTGAACTTGGGAAGAGAATGACAGTTGAAAACAAGAGCGGCCAACACCATGCTGAGTATAAGTTCTGAATAAACAACTATTGGGTTTCTGAGTAACCTGCCTTTCCAAATCAGATGGAGCCATGCTGAGACAGAGGCTCACATGGATGCGTACACAGAAGTTCAGCCATCTGCTCTACAAGGTGTTGAAAGTCATCTCTGAAAGAAGCATCCCATTCCCAGATCTCCCATAGACTTCAGTGGAGTTAAGTAACCATATGGAAAGTCAACATTCTGCCAAAGTCTGTGAACCAAAGAAAATGAAGATTTTAAAAAAGCCCTTGTTCCTTAGAAAGTATCACTGTAATTCCAGCAAGCCAAGTCAGTTCTGAAGAGCCACAGTGGATGCTGCCTGTGGTGATACTAAGAAACCCAACAGCTTGAGCTGATCCAAAACAGGAAATCAAAGACGATCCCTTTGCGGACTTCAGCAGGATTTGGATCAGGCCTCTGATCTCTGAAACCATTTAATATATTTCACAGGCTCCTAAAAAGTGGTGACATTCATAGCCTGACAAGTGCGGAAGCATGTTTTGGTTTGGATGAAGAACGTGAAACTCGGGATGCCAGGTAGGACTCTGGGCCTTGGCTGAGCAGCTCCAGTCGAAGGAGCTATATGATAGCCTCTGCCAGACTCAGAGAAAATCCTCTTAGGCCTATCAGAGGTGGACTGCTGCTGCATCTATATCCATAAATGAAAGGAGAGTAATATAAGGATGGTCAGAAAAGCAAATAGTCATTCTTCACTGGAGTAATGCTTGATAACTTGGCTTATTGAAGCACAGTATTTGATTGCCTGATTTATCTGACCGTGTGTGTAAACGTTAGCCATAGAATTTGCTGGTGCTTCTCCTAAAAAAAAAAAGCCCACAGATACATTGTTTGACTTGATCCTTAGCTAATACTTATCTCAGTCTCTTTGGTTTGGGAATCAGTCTGGAAAGCTGAGACAGCAGGGGTTTTTTTGTGTTTCCTAAAAAAATAGATCATAGTGGTTGTGATTCTTTTCATTTACAGGTTTTATTTTGTTTTTTCCTTCTCCTTTCCACTTCCTCAAAGAAGCAGTGCAAAATTATATTTTCACTGTTAGACCCTACTTTAGTTTTGAAAATGTAAAAGCTTTGGTGATTTAATTGTCACTTGGGGTGTTTTATTAGGTGAGATGAGACAGCTTCTGACTATTATAATAAAATTCCTGCTGAGGTCAGTACCCTAAAGTTGAGATCAGTAGAAACTTGCAAGTGTTCCCGTCTGCCCCAGATAGCCCTTAGAAGTTCATAACTGGTGTCAAGCTACATTACAGGGAACTTTCTACTGGGGCTGGAAAAAAATAATTTAAAAAATCAGAGATCCTCAGGCTTCCTACTCACATCTTCCTTCTCTCATCTGTTGAACAGAGCTCGCTCATGCTGTTAACTTGGGATTCTGTTTTATTCTATTCTGCTCCTCATGTGAAATACAATAGCAAGGCGTCTGATCCAAACTCCATCGACACCAGCACAAGGCTTTCTATTGTCAAAGCTGCAGCCTTTCGAATTGGCAGGATTAAAACTTGCCCAGACAATATAAGGGGTTCTCTGATCTTCACATAACCCTGTGGTTAAAGCCACGTAAGCTTTTCATCTCTCGGTTGGTTTGCTACGTGTGCACACACAGCGAGCTGCGGGACCAGCGAGCACTGAGGCAGACAGGACTGCAGGAGCTCACTGGGATGCCACAAGAAGCACAGCCCCATATCTCCTTACCTTTCTTTTTCTATAGACATACTTGAATAAAGAGCGCAACTGGAAAGACAGTGACTCTGCATTCTTATGTCACAGTGCCCTTCCCTGGATATTTCATTTACAATGTACTCCAGAAAACAGGAAAAAAAAGGAGTACGCTTTCTGCCTCAGGAAGCAGAACTGCACAATGTGACGTAAAGGAAATGGCCCTGAGACTGGAAGAACCCTTTTAGAATATCAACTCTTGCCCACCCCCAAAATCCTACATTAATAATAACCTGTTCTGTTTTGAGAAGAGATATAACAGCACTTAATTGCGGCAAATAACAGAGCCAAGGGTGTTGGCCCCGTTAAATTAAAGTGGTCAGCAGTATCTAATCTGATTCTATCGTTCCTGACCTGCCACTTACCTATTGTTGAATACATTATTATATTACATCATGTCTATTAAGAGCTGCAACAAACTGTTCTACTGCTCCCTGCCAACAAGATCTGGTGGAAAAGTTCCTCAAAGAATTTTTTTATGCCTCTGTAGGCTGATTGTAATCCATAGGGTTCAATGTGTGGAGAAATCTCTCTGCACACATCTGCAGAACTATTGACATCAACCTTCACTGTGTGTCGGCGCAGACATCAGTGTGGCAGGGGAGGAGCGAGGAGGAAATCATAATTAGTGCTAACACTTGTATTCAGTTGCCTCACGGCTAACTTGTTAAAGACCAGGGGATTCTGCCTGCTGAAGTAAGGAATAGGTTGACTATTGATTTCCAAAGGAAGAAGACTGGATATAAAATACATGTTTTCAGCTGTTCCATCTTTACCCATTTGGTAGATTTTCAGGTCCAGGATAGGTATGAGCTATACCATCTTTAAGAACAGAGGCTACAGGGACTTGGTCAGAGATAGACCACTCTTTGGTCCTATCAGCTCAATACCAAAATGCAAATGGCTTGTACGTGAGGGGAAAAGAACGAGAAGGAAAGATTTTCAGGGATTTTTGTGGGCCAGATGTACCCACCCGTGTCTGCACTAGGAGAAGCCTATGTGAGTATCATGCTGTTGAGTGCATGCAGTGTCTGGTCACTTTGGTGCACGAGCTGTTGAGAGCTGAGGGTTAAAAAGGGGATGAGAGTCCTGAAAGTCAACAGTTTTAGTTTTCACCCTTGCCAAATTGTCTGAGACAAAGAATGGCAGCGAGGCCTGAAATCAAGAGTTTCAAGTTGCCAGCACTTTCCATTTCTCTTGGTATTTCACTGTTTCCATTGCTTGTTCCTGGCTAAAACCAAGCAGTGCATACAGGGCGAACAAATTAAAATAGACATTTTCAGCTTTCTACAGATTTTGGGAATTGCTCCGAGTGGTAAGCAGGGGGCTGGTTCACTTTAAACCTGTCGTGTGGCTCTGAAATGGGTAGCCAGCCTTTGTCAAGGAGCAACTTTAGGAGTCTGCCTTCTCAAACTTGAGGGGCTGAACTTCTTTCTTTCTTTTTTTTTTTGTTTTGTTTTAAGGAGATCTGGTTTCACTTAGATGAATTAAATGTCAATATATCTGTTCCTGTGAGTTGTTCCAGTGTCGATTACAGCGCTATTGCATGACTTCAAAATCTGTGCAAAGGTCTGCTGTTCTGTGCTATTCATGTCTAACTTTAACAATGTTTAGTAAACAAACACTTTTATATGGATACTTTAGGTCTTGTTGCTGTACGGAGGTATTAAATATGAAGTCCAAGAAATATCCTTTTTGTCCAGCTCCGAGCTTAGCCTATTCAGAATTTTCTTTAATTTCTGTATTTGCAATCTTCTCTTCTGCTGTTGAAAGACCTATAAACACAAAAGGGAGAGGAAAGGTTTTTAAGATGATGAGTCCCATTGCCGGTTGGTGAACTGCAGCCCTACGGCCTCACTGCACTCAAGCCATCTCAGCTGAAGCAATCTGAACAACAAAATTTCTATTTTAAGGAGAAAGTCAAGCCAGTTAAAAGCTTTACTCCGATGGCTTCAAAGACGTTACTGAGGATGTAAGAAAGTTCTGTAACTGAGGTTCCTGGCTGGGATGTGCTCCACTCCTGTAAAAAGTCGGCACAAACGCACGGACTGATCTGAAAGTGCTCTGGGTCACGCTCTGTGGTGGGAACCACAGAAGTCTGGCTGTGGGCTCAGTTTAGGGGATTTTGCATTCCCCCCTCCCCTTGTAGAGGTGCCTTTTAGTCATTTGTGAGGAGCTGAGCTGAGGAACATTAAATATTAAAAAAAAAAACCCACTTGTAACATGAAGTTGTGCTTATCAGACCTGTTAAGAGACTGAGAATATCTGACACTTTCTGGAACTGTGAACACCATTGAACTTTTTTGTTCTGCCAGAGGAGGTGAGGGAAAGCTTTCACACCATAAAGATAAGTCTGCCTTGTGGGCTAAGGGTAATCAGACTCAGAAGCCAAGCAGGCAGCAGATTTACAAGCACATTCTCCTGTCTCCTGAGGCATACCTGTTGGAGACTGCTAGCAAACACCTCCCAGGGCGGTCATGTGGCGCCTGGGCTGAGATCCCCAAATAGCGAATCATGATGTGTGCCAACCCCACTCGGGGGATTGCGTACCAGAAGCAGGAATACTGGCTGTAAGCATTAGGAGAAGTCAGGTCCCTTTGCAAAGAAGAAGAGTGAAAGGAAGGAAGGAAAGAAAGAAGGAAGGAAGGAAGAGTCTCAGTGCTGTCCTATAAGAGATTTATTTAGATTTTGTGGGTGGTGTGGTTTTTTTCAAAGGAACAAGTATTTGAGTCAATTCCAAAGCTGCTCAGAAAGTTTCTACTTGTCACATTTCTGGTCTCTGAGCTGAAAGTCTTCCAGGGTTACACAACAATGACTAAAACTGGAAACCTTTCAGACCATTTCCAAAATGAAGCAGGAAACTGAGGTGATTGTTAAACCAACGCTGGAGAGACAGCTCCACTTCCATGTGTGTGGGGTTAGAGTGAGAGTACCCAATTTCACTTGGAGGTTTTGACTTGTTTTCTTTTTGATTTAATCACAGAACAGAATTATTCTGGAACCAAGATCTTCACATTGTTTTGCTGAATGTTTTACAAACAGGCTGTTGACTGAAGTTGTCACTGAACAAAAATTCACCCCTACTTGTTTACATAATGAGAAAATACAGTCATAAAATGGGTGTAGCAGCAGCTCGTTAGGTATTAGGTTAAGGTGCAATGTAGGGATTATCCTCATAAAACACTGAGCCCTAAACTCAAAATGTCAAGATTAAATTGACAATTACATTTAGTGGAAGTCTTTAGAAGGCTGAACTCAATGCTTAAGGCTTTTAAATTACTGTTGTTCTGAGCGAGTTGATGAAAATCAAGAGTTCAAGTTCTTCTGATACAGCTGCTCGGTTCAAGAGGAACTAGATGAAAATGATTAATATGATATAAAGACTTCCTTCTGCTAATGTTTTCTTTGTGGTAGCTCTTCACTGGGTATAAGTAGGTGTTGGATTACAGGAATTTACGTAATTTTCTCTCATATCTAATTGGGGTGAAATTTTCAGAGATACCAGACTGGGGTGTAAATGTGCAAATTCCATGAACACAGATCTCTGGAGCAATTCTGTGTCTCCCTGAGCATGTTTCAGTATCCAACACAATAATCCTAGCCTTGGCTTAGATAATTAAGAATATATGCTGATTTTCTGAACTCCAAATTTGACACAAATGTACTTTAGAAGAACTTCCGAATCCTCTCTGCCACTTAGGCTAATGAAATCTTTAGATTTCTCGATTTCTATCTTCCTGCAATCCTGCCTTGGTGCATTGCTCTGTTTTTATCTTAGATAAGTTTTTACTTGGGAAGGGGAAATATGTTTCTAAGAAAGGTTAGCAAAAGTACTGCAAACTTCAGCACGCTTCTTCCTCTGAACAAGAGTCAGCATGCAAGAGAAGGCTCATGATGTGTACAAACATGCCCAGAAATAAAGGAAAAAAAAAACCTCACAGAAAGTAAAAGCAAGACAAAAGAGGGCGAGGGTTTGTGTGTTACTGTTAGAGGAAGGTGAAAACGCTTCCTGGCAACATCTGAGAATCATTTGCAGCAACCGATCCATGAGCTTGAGTGAGTAGAGAATGTTTTTAAATCCTCCCCCACCCCCTTTGTTAATCTTTACCAGGTAGTAGGACCTTTAATGTAATTCATATGGCTTTCTTAGGGATGTGTAAAACATTTCCATTTCAAAAAATAAGATTTTTGAAATTACTCTACGATTTAAGTTCATAAGTCTTATTGTAAGTCTGAGGTCTTCTCCCTTTTAAAATTTGGTAATAATAATAGTCTTCAGACTGTTCTGCAGAAGGCAGCGTGTCTCCGAAGAGCGAGCGGTGAACATCTGGCTCCACAGCCTCACTGCCTCTCACTTGGAATTGGAAAATCACGTGCCTGTCATAAAGTGTCCCCATGAATGAAGTACAGATTGTAATACAGACTTAGATAATTCAGAAACATTGAAGGATGTTTTTTTAGACTTCAATGTTCTGAGAAACATCAGAAGAGTTATTAATTATGATGCATGACTATTGGTGCACTCCAGAGACTTTAAGAGGTAGCCTGGAAAAGTTCAGATTTGGCTTACCTTTAAGCACACTCCAAGTACTGGGCAGCATTTTTAGATGTTTTTGAGTGGCTGAGGAGACTATTTCCTAAGACTTTCAAGCACATTTGGGATTTTAGGTCATCTGGGGCACGTCTCCACTGTGCAATGCCAAATGGCTCTGAGCAATCCAATTTTCAACACGATGGAGAAAGATTAACTCAGATTCTGAGAGTAATATATGTCTGTGAGTGTTGCTCTGCACTGATTCTCTTTTACTCCATCCAGCTTCAGGGCTAGATTATTTGATTCTGGTTTAGGAAGCTCTGCATCATATTCCCTTTCTTATTATAGACGTACTTTTGATTGTTTTGCAAAATCCAATCTAGCATCTTAGAATGCTTAGGGTTGGATGGGACCTTCAAAGGTCATCCAGTCCAATCCCCCTGCAAGGAGCAGGGATATCTCCAACCAGATCAGGTTGCTCACAGCCCTGGCCAACCTGGCCTTGAATGTTTCCAGGGATGGGGCATCCACCACCTCTCTGAGCAACCTGTTACTACATCTTACTGCATGGCTTTGGTTATACCAGTCAAAAACTCATCACAGACATCCATGGGCACATATAGATTACTACAGCCTGTACTTAGGAGAGACCCTAAGTAGAGTCAGAGTTCTTGAAGCAAGATGCATTGAAGTTGTCTCCCATGTGTGGCAGACTTCCATAAAAGAGTGGGCTTTGCAACAAAGCTGCACGTGAGACAGTCCATGATTCTTGCCAGCACCAACAAAATCTAAGGATGGTGCCAGCAAAACACCATTTTTGAAATATGATTTGCTGATGGCAACAGCAGAGACGGGAATTAACTCAGTAGTCTTTGATTCATGAACTGTTTCGTCCCTTTTACAGTCCCAGGATGTTTGTGAGTATTTTCAAGGAACTCTAGTTTGAATCAGTCAGTAAGAAAAACAGTATAAGCCTAAATATGTTTTTTATTTAAGATTATATTGGCTCCTGATTACAATTTGCTTCATTTTCACACCTCACATTATGAGGTTCTTAAAAAAATAACTCAACAGCTTCCAGTTTTTGTTTGTTGTTAAATATGACTTATAAAATGTTAGGTCAGGAGTCGTCAGTAGAGTAGGCTATGCTGTTTGTTTAAAGCTATGAGTAAAGCAAGTCATATGAATGTTTCCAAAGACTGTATTCCAAGAAGTATTTTTGGAAACATTAATGTTGTGTTTTTTAATGAAGGCCACATTCTGAGGCTACGACACCATATGTCACATTCATTTCTGTACTGAAAAAAAAAAAAAAAGAAAAAAGAAATGGAAACTATGTTTGGCTTTTAAGTGTTTTTGGAATAGTGTCTATGCATGCTTGTCATTGTTCCTTGGATAGGAGAAGAGTTCTCATCTGTTAATCTAGTCCATCCAATATATATTACACTCTGTGGGCCTGAGTCTCTTCTGCTTGAAGTGTGTGCAGTCATTTATACTCAGGCAAAGTGAATGAAGAGCTGAGGAAAAAAGTCTACCACTAGGAAACTTTTTAAAAAATTCATTTTCCATTAATATGTTGGCTTCATTATAAACCTACGTCTGATTTGTCAGCTGAACCCAGCTTAAAAATGGGAAAAGTACTTGTCATTTTTCCGTTGAAAACTTACAATTTTTGAAGGAATAATGAGAGGTTTTCTTCAAAAAGATTAGCTTTTTCTTTTTTTTTTTCTTTAGAAATATCAGTTAGAAGCATGACATCTGGTAAAAAAATTGAATTTTTCTAGCTGTGTACCCTATCACTTCTGACCTGTCAGTGTTTTGTGTGTTAGCGCTTGGGATATGGCAGAATGAGCTGGAGCCCTGCAGGAAAAGGCATTTGCCTTTTTCAGTGCTGAATCCTACGGGTAATTCATAAGCATCCTGTCACTGATTACTTCAGCTAAGGTTTTCCTTTTTTATTGGATTCCAGTTGATGAGGTCTCAGTTTCTAACATAAGTTCTTGTTATTAGTCACCAAGCATATAGCCTAGCACTTTTTCGTACTGCTGAAGTTCAGATGGTTGCAATCTGCAGACATCCATTTTTTTTTTCTCTGATCTGACAGAGGAATCTCCTAATTTACATTGCTTCCTAAATTTGTGTCATCCACAAATTTTATTAACATACTGCATGTTTGTTTCAAACTCATTAATAAAAATTGCAATACTTTTTGGCAGCTGGATTTTTTTGTTGTTGTTGTTTTAAGCAATGATTTGTGAGTGTTTCCAGGACCTCAGAGAAGTCTCTTTTTTGTTTGAAATGTAAATCCTTTTCTACAAATTGAACAAATATGTCTCTAGCCCAGTAAAGTTCAGTTCCATGATTAGGTTTTTCTGGGTCATACTGAAACACAAATAATGATGAATTGTGTGGCTGATACATTTTCTGGTTAAAACACATTAGCACTGAACTTCCCTCCCCATGCTACTGAAGTCTTATGTCTAAATGAGAGTGTTTTCCTAGCCATTTCTTCTAATGGAGGAAAACAAACACACAACAAACACATAATTAGCTACCTCAAGTATTTTACTAACTTTAAGAGGTTTCATGCCATTCCTGTGACTGTCTATGAAAGCCCATCCTGATTTGAATTTTACTTCACCAGAGCATTAGAAGAGATACTCACAGTGGGGTAACCGCAAAGGGTTTTGATTTCTGTTTTCATCTACATACCAAATTTTAGGATTGATGTGGACATTTCTAACTGGTTGAATTTCTGGCTGCCTCATATTTCCAGGCCTAAGGTTTTGAGCTATGTTGTGTAATGCATGTCAGAATCTGTACTCTTCAGAAAATTGCTCATGATGGCCACAGAGTGAATGTATTTAGATTTGGTGTTACAGAGTTCTGGCATAGGAAATTAAAACAAAAATAAACTTTTTCTTTTATTTCATAGATTTCCAATGAACAAAGAAAACAAATAGCCCCTGGGACCACAAGTGTGTTCTGTAAACTGATGCCACAAGGCAGATATGAGAAAGATGCCTGAACAGAGTGGTTGCTATAGGCCTGTAAGCATACAGGGAAATAAGATCAGTTACCGAGGCGCTTGTCAAGAAAGCCCTGAAATGGCGGTGAAACGATTGCAGAAGCGATTTCTCCACAAGGATGGCAGCTGCAATGTGTACTTCAAACACATCTTTGGGGAATGGGAGAGCTACGTAGTGGACATATTTACCACACTGGTGGACATCAAGTGGCGCCATATGTTTGTGATATTCTCATTGTCCTATGTTCTTTCGTGGTTGTTCTTTGGACTAGTCTTCTGGCTGATAGCAATCCAACACGGAGACTTATTCAATGATGAAGAAATAACCCCCTGTGTTGCCAATGTCCATAGCTTCACAGGAGCATTCCTATTCTCCCTTGAAACCCAAACCACCATCGGTTATGGTTACCGCTGCGTTACAGAAGAGTGCTCTGTTGCAATCCTCATGGTTATCCTCCAGTCAGTATTAAGCTGCATTATTGACACCTTCATAATCGGAGCAGCCTTGGCTAAAATGGCCACAGCTCGAAAAAGAGCTCAAACCATTCGTTTTAGCTACTACGCTGTAGTAGGCTTACGGGATGATAAATTTTGCCTCATGTGGCGCATTGGTGATTTCCGGCCAAATCACATGGTTGAGGGCTCTGTACGAGCTCAGCTTCTACGCTACAAGGAAGACAAGGAGGGGAGAATGACGATGGAATACAAGGACTTAAAGCTGCTAAACGACCAGATCATACTTGTTACACCAGTGACAGTTGTACATGAAATTGATAGCGAGAGCCCCTTGTATGGTCTAGACCGGAAAGCTTTGGCCAAGGACAACTTCGAAATCTTGGTCACATTTGTCTACACGGGTGATTCGACAGGAACTTCACATCAGTCAAGAAGCTCATATGTTCCCAGAGAGATTCTTTGGGGCCATAGGTTTAACGATGTCTTACACGTAAAGAAAAAATACTATAAGGTGGATTGCTTACAGTTTGAAGAAACCACAGAAGTTTATGCTCCTCACTGCAGTGCCATGCAGCTGGATCGGAAAGAGCAAGAATGGAACCGAACCGAGAAGACACGAGAAAAAGAAGCAGAGACGTCAGCGCTGGAGATCAAGTCATTTAGTACTAACCCAAATTCATTCAGTGCAGTTGCCCTCATCACCAGTTGTGAAGATCCAGAAGACTCAGTGACAACTGTCAATCAACCTTCTGGAGAAATTTCTTATCAGAAAGCAACTGTGACCTTAAATAGGCTATCAATAGAGTCCCAAATCTAGCTTTTTACTGCAATTAAAATAACTTCCAACAAATTCTCCCAGCATAGCTTTTAGAATTTAAACAATGAACTCATGTGCACAAGTATTTATGTTATAAACCTCGCTGACAGCATGACTACATTGTAATACACTGCTGAGCTGCTAGAAGGAGCTTCATACTGGTTAGCGTGGCTATCAGTAACAGATCAGCACTGGCACAAGAGAACAGCTTACATTTGGGTTGACTAGACAGCTACCGTACTTGAGCAAACTTATTGTGAACTTTGTTTCCCTGCAGGGACCCATGTTGGGCACACCCAGCGACAGATAATGATCCACGCGGGGAACAAAAACAATGCAGTGTGCCCTCTCGGTCAGATTTTTCAAAGTTGCCTAATTTATTTGGAAGGCCAGTTCCCAGTCTCTCTAGGAGGCTCTGAAATCCCCCACCATCACAACAAACGATGACGCTTTCACTGCACCTCTCTAGCAGTTCAAAGCCCCCATCCCAGGGTTACATTGGTATGGGGCTGGTTTTTATAGGAGGGAGTGAACTGGCAAGAATAACTGAACCCAGTATTACTGGGTAGCTTTGGAAACCTGCCTACACCCTGCCTAGTCCTGTGGGATCCACGGTGGGATCCCGGAGAGCTTTTCTCGTTCCTAGTCGTGAGCCGTTCCCAGAAGTGCTGCCCCCCCAGCAGCTTCGGGTGCGCGGTGTGTCAGCTGGCTTGGGGCTGCGTGGAGGCTTTGTTACGTGGCTCCGACGGCTTGGAGGGCTGGCCAAAGTGGCTCGTGTGCTCTTCAGAAACCCAAGCAAGACCTCCAGTTTGCAATCCAAATCAGCAAAGTCAGGTCGAGCCTCACAGAGATCATGTTTTCTGAGTGAGCTGTGCGATATTTTACATCAAAACACCTTTCATTTCAGAATGTCAGCCTTGCTTTTCTTTTTAGTATATCATGCCTCTTTAAAAAGACAAAGATCAATCTGGAGGCCAAACAGTGTGATTTTGTCAAAATGAAATACTTTTATTCATCTGCAATGATTGTAAAAATGATCCTGCACAGAGGAATTCAGCTCAATCTGGAAAAAAGGAAAATGTTAATGTTTTGAAGTTGTCTGTGACATAGAAGTTATATGCTCTGCATATCTCTGTAA
This sequence comes from Tetrax tetrax, assembly GCA_009806455.1. Taxonomy (NCBI): domain Eukaryota; kingdom Metazoa; phylum Chordata; class Aves; order Otidiformes; family Otididae; genus Tetrax; species Tetrax tetrax. The sequence continues at coordinate 27,460 of WHYT01017849.1, forward strand.
TTATTCAATAAGCAATATCTCATCATGCTTTTTTTTCCCCCCGATGATTATGGTTAATTTGCATTGTATTTAATTATCATCCTAATGTGAAAATAATTACCTCTGAATTTGTGGTTGCCTAAACCGGGATTTATCTCACCTGACCTCAGCCATCAATAAATTGTTTGCCTACTGATCGAGGCTCTCTGTGGAGAGAACTCTTCTTCTGTCTTCACAGGGGAGTTCATCCCATCTCACTCTGGCTTTTTAGGGAACTGAAGGCTATAGGATGTGTTTATCCTGGAAGTGTTCATCCCTCTCCATTGATTGTTGAAGGAGATGAGAGGACTCTTGTGGAAATGCTGGCTATCTTTAGGCTGCTAAAATTAGGTCTGACGAATCATTCACATCATTCTGACTAATTCAAAATTTTTATGAGCTCATCACATTCAATGAAGAAAAATAGCAGGCTGAATCTTTTTTTCCTGAAATTTGCTCCATATAGTAGTATTGCTTGCATTTCTCATTTACTAGCACTTGTCTTTGGGTCTGTGTGATCCCTTTAGGTAAAACCAAGCATATTAACAAGCCTGAGGGGAGGTGGTCATTCTGAAGCTCATTAATTAGCCTATTTTATATGCTGAATCATCAGCAGCATCCATCTACGACAGCAGTAGAAAACATCTTTTTGTATTCTGGATTTGAGCACTGGCAGGCATTGGGGAAATAATAAAAAAAAAAAAAAGGGAAGGAATGTAGGAAAATATATAAGGGTCTTAATACTTATGTGGTGTTGGAAAAAACACCCTCCGGATTGTATAAAATAGAATATAACCTCCAAGACACGTGAAGTAATCCTTCCACGCTCCTCTGTCTTTGAAAGATCTTGGCTGGGTTGCTTTATTCGGTGTTGGGCACCGCGCTTTGGGAAAGATGTGGAATAATTTGAAGAGAATCTGGAGATCTAGAAAACATGTTGGTGAGGAAGTGGGGAAATAACTGCAGGTGTTTCAGTCCAAAAAGGGGTTAGGAAACAAAGAAACAGTTCTCAAACACAAAAATTGCCACTCAAGAGAGGAACAATATGTTTCCTGAATCTGGTGGGTAGGACAGCAAAACAGGGGTTTATGCTGAAGCCGAAGCGATTGAAGTGAATTAGGAAACCCTGTCACAAACAGGGCGAAGCAGTGACAGATCTGCGGGGTGTGTAATCTCTGTGGCGGTGGCTCTGGAGAGCCTGCTGGAGAAACCGGCTGTCAGGAGTGGTACAGAATGGTCAACCTTGCCTTGAACTTTCCATCCCTGTTTTTCTGTGATCCCATGATTTTCAGAAAAAGGGAATGTTTAACATGCAGTCTCCTTAACTGGTCACTTTCCAGGTACTTACACACACATGAGTATTTGCTTAATAGGTAAAGCTGCTCAGAGAGGTGAAATACTACTGAGATATGTAAGCAGAATCCCCATAATATCTTCAAAAGGTGCCTATTTCAGGTGCTGTTTGTAACAGCAGCTTCCCCCATTGAGCTGCAAATCTCAGCTGCCTTTCCCTCTCCCAGTTCTGTACTGCGTGAGCCTCTTGCGGTGAAGAAAATTCTTTCCTCAGCATCACTTTCCTGTAAGGGAAAGTATGGGGAGTCTGATTTAGCGTTTTGTCACATGCTTCTTGGTATAGATAGAGAGAAATACGTGAGCATGTATAGTAATGTATGCTTTGGCATGTAAGCCAACCGCTAACTGATGAGGGTCAGGAAGAAACTTCTCTCCTGGGCATGTTAATTCATAACAGGCTACTATACAGTTTCTTCTACTTTTATCTACAGCATCTGATACCAGCCGGTGCTGGAGACAGGATACTGGTTGAACCACTGGTCTCAACCAGTCTGGCTTTTTCTAGGTTTCTGTGTTTGATATTTTAATTTCATTTATCACAGTGTAAAAACTATGTATAATAATATATAGTAAAGCATGCATTGCATTTTTATGAATAAAGACACAGAAATAAAGAACATGCCTCCACCACACACCTTGTGAGAGCACATTTTACTCCTGCAGTACACGAGCATACAGCAGCTTTGGGTAAGTAAGACGGAGAACCTCCCTCACCCATCTGCTCTTTCTAGATGAGGATGTTTCCCAAGGGTTTCCATTTGGCTTTTTTTAAAATTCATCCCCATTGCAGAGCTGAGCAATGCAAAAGCAAGCAAGCCTCCCAGAAACCCAACAAAAGTGCTAACGTGTGTATCCTCACAGCAGAGACGCAGACCTAGCCCTTCAGTCATCCCAGCAGTGCCCACCAGTCCAGATAAAGGTGTTTGGTTGCATTCTGGGCTGTTCGGGGAGTTGGGAGCTGAAGTGAAACGCAAGCACCCTCCCGCTCTCCCAGAGCACGGCATGTCCTCCCTTGGTCTGCAGAAAGCCAGTACCCTGGGTTCAAGTTCAGCAGCTTCTTCCCAGCCACCAAGAGGCAGCAATTGGCATTTTTTTCTGCCGCAGCTGGAAGTTGCTCACCCCGTTCCCCTCTTTTCCACAAAATTTACCAGATGAAGCAAAATCTTAACAACAAAGAGAAAATACAAACCACTTTGCGTTGGACTCCTGTACCATGATTATAGCTGCCTCTCGGTTATTTTCTCTTGGAAAGCAGCACTATTGTTCTGGGTCAAGATTAGTTTATGTCAAAGGGAATATAATAAAACATTATTATATAATTTATTTTTCCAGATTTGCCTACCACCATTCATTAAGGCGGCTGGCATTTCCTCCCCCATTATCATGTATCATTTAGTGCATATTTTCTGTGAAGTTGATTTTCAGATGTGGGACGTAATATCTATCCCTTTGTTTATCCCCTGTTTCTGACACGCTGCGCAGGAGGTCTGACTGCAGCTGCCTGCCTAACGTGAAGCATTACGGTTACGCAGTTACGCTCGCTTCAGGAAATAACAGGTACCTTTCAGGGTATCAGAACTGTTTGTGTGGGAAGGAAAAAAATTGCTTGTAAGCTTTTTATAGCTCTTAAATCTTTGCTGGTTTTGAGCTGGGAACCTGCAAACAGAGAGCTGGTGTCTCTGTGGTGGGCCGAAGAGGCCCATTGAGGGAAGCGACTGACAAGCCATTCACTTCTAAATAGACAAGAGGAAGCATGACAGAAACGAAACAAAAAATGAAACAAGGAGCAGTTATAGATTTAGTCTGGGCTGAAACATGTCGAACGATGTTGTCATGGGGCTGAAAATCACAGCACAGGGGCTACTTCCAGAATTTAAAGCTTTTGATGGAGTCAGTCCTTGTGGCTGAAGAGATGCTGGTGGAATCGGATAAACATCAGGCTAAAATGGGATGAAGCTGGAGAATCCCATGTTGGGCTCATGTTGCTCCCTGGGAAGCTGGGATTTTGTGGAACTGTGAGATTCCCACCTGTCACTCAACGACTGCTTCATGCCCCACAACACGCAGCTACCGAGGGCTGCCAGAGGCGCCCAGGGATTTCCTGGGCCCAGATGTCTCCCCTCAAATTCTGTTCTCTTTCTGCCCCGGCACAAACCCGGCCTCGGATGCCGCCGGCCACGTCCAAGCAGCAGCGGGGCTCCGTACCCCCCC
>WHYT01017849.1:43264-54129 GCA_009806455.1 Tetrax tetrax
CCCCGGCCCCGCGCCGCCGCGGGCACTTGGGCGCCACCTGCTGGCAGCCGCGAGGTGGCCGCACCCCCCCCTCCCCGCGCCGCGGCCCTCGCTCGCCCCGGCCCCTTTCCCGCTCGCCCCGGCCCCTTCCCAGCTCGCCCCGGCCCCTTCCCTGCTTGACCCGGGCTGGGACCAGCGGACCTTCCCCTGCTCTCGCTCGCAGGGCGCTGAGTGGCTTCCCATGAGCATCTGCCTCGAGAAAAGCACCCTCAGTTCAAACGAACCCCTCGTGTTTAACCCCCTCTCAGTTTCCAGCGCTCCTTCAGGGGCCAGCTTTGCAGCATCGCACTATCGCACAGCAGCTGAGCATCATCCTGATTTGGGAGCCATGGTGTGCTGTCCCTGCTGATGGGTTCCCTGGCCGTTCCTAAATGGCACGTAGAAAGGCAGTGTCATAACCACGGCATAAACAGAGAACCTGTTGTCAGCAAATTCCTGGTATTGCCTGACCGTCCTAGGCAAACTTGGGAGCTGGGGCTTCCTCTAGCCGCTCAGTAGAACAATCAAACCGAGAAAGTAAATTATTTTTGTTATAAAGATTGATTTGACATGTGCTCGATCCAGCTGATTTATTCTATATCATTCCTCTTTATATATAGAAGCAAAAGCTGAGAGGTTGCTTGATTTGCCAGCTTAGGTATATATAGCCAGTCAAAACTGGCTACGCTCCACTAGGAACTTTTCAAATAGGGCAATGATCTATTTGTGGCCAAAGACACTTACTTCAGGAGGTATCAGTGACAAGAAGCGAAAAGCTGCTTGTTTGTTTAGACCAGGGAACGCGTGTGCGTGTAGAAAGGCAACACTAACGTTTATTATGTAAAACTACACACAGAAGGGCTCCAAAATAGAAATGCCTTAATAATTATCTCATATTCAGTGCCATGTCCACTTCTGAACGCACATTTTCCATTGAACAGCTTCGTGCGTTCTCTCACGCATGGGAGTAGCTCCAATTAAACATCTGCTGAACCATCTATATCATCATCCTTCCTCACATCCTCTCCTCGGGCTCTCCTTCGCAGCCGCCTGGGTAGGAAGCTCCACAACTGTCAGGCAGCTGGTCTGCTGCGACTACTGGGCATTGTATTTGTTCCTCGTGTTTCCCCGTCTTTGATCGCAGGGTGTCTCTCAGACTTGCCTGACAGGGGAGGGACTATTTTTGGTCTGATGCTCATTCGGCACGATTCCTGCTTAGTCCAGGCGCCAAAATGAGCTGACGGCCTATGTGTGACCGCTATACGAAACGGCAGCAGAGAGGAGACAGTCCCAAAGCCTCCCAGTACCGCTGCTCTGTGCTGTGGCTCAGTGAAACGTCCGGATGGGGTGACTCTAGCACACCGTGCTGGTAGAGTTGCCTTTGGGTGTGCTGTAAATTTTCAAATTTTGACTGGTAAGTGCTTCATTGTGATAGGCACACCCTAAACGGGGCATGAAAAATAGGAATTACGCATAAATGGGTAGGTCTCCTGTCAGATCTCCCAGTGGAAATCAAAAAAGACCCTGGTGAATGTACCCAAGGGGAAACCTTCCTTGCCCACCCAGGTCAAGGGCCTTACTCATGTTAAGTAAACGTGACCCCACCAATTTCAATGGGACAGTTTCCAGTGTGACCTGTGGTAGGATGTGAGTCGGAAAACAAAATTTGGTAAGTACTTCATTGCAGTTCTTGGAATTACTCACTGTATATACCAATTAAAACCTCTTCTCTTCAGTGACCACTTTTTCCATAGGCAAGAAATCCACCTTCCTTTTGTCACGTTTCATTTTAGAGGGTACAGCAGAGTGCCACTCCTGAGCTGGTAGACACTGTTAGAGGGCCCACAACGCTTTCCCTCGCTGGGTCTTCTTTCTTTTTTCTCCCATTTTATCCTTCTTTTTGGAGAAGGACCAGGTAAAACTATCAAATACAGTTCCTCACAGTCACACCAAACATCAACCCTGCGCACCTTTCCACACCACCAGCCACAAGCCCTTTCCCAACGCCCTCCAGCAAACCCATGGCTGGTAGTACAGAAGACCAAAAACCACAGACTTCCCCTGATATGGTCTGTCCCAAAGCTGTGGAGGGATGATTTGGAAAACCTTATGCTGGCACTAGCAATCCTCAGGAAGCCAGGTGCAAAGCTCTAGCAGGGACCATCACAGCAGAGCAGGAGCGTCGCATGGGAATGTGTGTCTGCACAGGTGGATGTGGGACTGCAATAGCTCCCGTCACTTTCCTTACGTTATCCTTAATAAAAGGGGATGATGCCTGCCAATTCCATCTCAAGTTTCACCCCTCTGAAATATGTGCACTTTCACCAGCTGTATATTTGGCCCAGGGTAATTACTATAGTGCTAATTTTACTTGAGATGATGAGAGTGCTGGAGCAGCCTAACCATATAAAGGGAGGAGGTGCATACAGCTGATCCGGTCTTCTGGGTCCTTTTTTGAGTGAAGGAAGTCATGACTTTGACTTGTAGATTTGCTCCTTAGGGAGGCTGCTTCTGACAAAAGTTAACCGAAACACAAGTGAGGCTAGAGAAGAGCGAGGTCAAGGATACTTGTGTGCTGGAAAATAAAAGCACTGAGTACTGAAGTGTTGCCTTGTAGTAAATTACCTTATAGAGATTAAATTACTCAGATAGATCTGCTTCTTTTCTTTTCTCTCCTGTGAGAGAAGCCACTTCCAGACACCAAAAGCACAAAGATGCTTGAAAGTCTTCTATTTCTTTCTGAACCTTCCAAAAAGACTCAAAGTCAATTGACATTTCTAATGAAGATTCAGAACAGACATTTATTCTATCCAAACCAGTTCAGCTTGAAAGAATTAGAGTGAAGTATGGTCAGAGGAAAAGCAATTTGCCAGAGCTTGAAGAGTGTGAATAATGTAAAGCAAACAGCTCTCTGCAGCATTCATTTGTGCTTTCAAATGTGCTCACCTTAACTGTGCACCCACCTTGGCTTCACTGGTGGCTCTGGTGAGCAGCATCACGGATGGTGATGAAGGATAGACGAGCTGGTTGGTGATTTCCAACTTCTGTAAACTTGGGGGATTTTTTTTGTTGTTGGTTTTTTTTTTTTGTTTTGTTTTGTTTTAACAAACCACCCAGAAATGATTGGCATTGCTGGCACTCGATCCTGAGCACTGGAGTCACCCCATCAGGAAGGATGAACAAAGCCGGTCTGGTCTGTTCTGCAAAGGGTTTTTATGTCACCTCTGCTGTCAGAGAGCACAAGCACCTTCCAGTACTGTGACAGGCGACATGACGAGCCTCTGTCCATTCTCTTTATCTCTTTGTTTCTCTCGCTCTCTCTCTCACTCTTTACTCTTTGCCACTGATTTTGCCTCTACATGTGATCCCTGGCCTTTGTCAAATCAAGATAGTCAGAAGCTGGGTGCTGAATGTTCCCTCTGCCCGAGCCTGTTACTGATGGCCTCGGCAGGCGTTTAGCTCCCAAGTTAAGTGTGTGCTTAGATTAAAGTGAAATTTCTATCAAAGTGCTGCTCTGATTAAAGGTTTTCTGGTCTGAGGCCTCCGAGGAGGAACATGGACTTCTGGTAATCAGCCTGTCTTCTTCGTCAGCTACGGACCGGCTGCACATTTCTGCAGAAATCTGCAGAAAACGGTAACTGGTGCCAGCCCAGTCTGCAGGGGCTCTCCCCTCCCAGGCAGCCCACTCTCTGCAGCATCCTAGAGCCAGCACAGCCCTGGGAAACCTCCAGGGTCCCGGGACCCGTGATGCCGTCAGCGGGCCATGATGTCACCTTGGGCTGCAGCCCTGTCGACATTTCATGACTTTCCAACCCTGATTTTTTAATACTTGATGGGAAATGGCACAATCCTCTCTCCTCCAGTTTCTGTCACAAGATTGCTTAATAGGGTTTGGGCATTAGCTCAAATAATATCGGAGGATCAAAGCCAACTTCTGAAGTATTAGGGAGATTACAGAGAAGCGCATGGCTCATGCCTTCTGAGGTGCAACATTTCCTGGTGCAAAGCAGGGGAGAGCCTCCTTCTGCAGCCAACCTTTCCCTCTGCCTGCGCATCTCGATCCGGCCAAAACAGAGCACAGGACGTGCAGTTTTGACACAAATTTTAATGCAGGATGCTCAAGGGTGGGTGAGGAATCCTTCTTCCCCTGTGCGTCTGCAAAGAAATAAAAGGCAGAATTTAGCCTGGGGCCACAAAATTACATCAGAAAAGCAAATAAGCAGCGCAAGATCACGATAGCAGAAGAAAGGAAGCTGTGGCATGTACTTGCTGAAGATTATTTCCTCTCTGACGACAGATTTTTCAAATGACAGAGGTGTTTTAGTGGGTGGGCCTTGGAGGGCTGGTCCAACTAATCAGTCAAAAACAATATCAGGAAGTTTAACCAACAATTTGAGCTCGGTTTGGTTTTACTCATCTGTTCAATTTTAGTTTTGAGGGTAATTTAGAAAGGTGCCAGCTAATTTAATTTGTCTGCCTCCTTCCCAGCCACGCAAGAGTTACGAGCGGGGCTGGACTGCCACTTTGTGCCAGCGACCTACTCCTCTGATTGCCCAGCGACGTGTCTCCCGGCCAGCTCTCCTTGCTCAGCTTGGCTTCCTGACCGGGGAAGCGCAGGCGCGGAGGAGAAGAGATGCTGTAACGGCCACGGAAGGTCCCCACGCTCTCCCAGCCAAGGTGGGACTGCTCTACACCAGCTCCAGAGCTCAAGGAGCCTCTGTGGTGCACCCGCAGACCTGCTGACAGGAATTGCTGTGTTCCGTCAGAGTTGACAGTGCCCAGCACAACCACATGTACAATCTCCTGCTCTCCTACCAGGGAGTGGTCCAGGCCAGTGCCACCAAGACGGAAGCTCAGATTTGATGTAAATAGGCACGGTGCTGGCTCCTCAGGAAACTTAAGCTTGTTTTCTGCTGTATTTTTCCTTCCACAATGGCCAATGATCTAACTCGCTGTTTTTAGCAAAGTTTATTTGCTTTCCAGGAGAGAAAATAAACTCTGATATTGTCGTTTACATTGTGGCCACGGACTCCAGGCAAATTCTTAGGTTCTGGTACAAACTGATGGAAAACACTGAAGACATTTGCACCTAAGCTAATATACTAAAATAAAAAGTGTGAGAAGTATGGAGAGCAGTCCTTTATGCTGTGTTAATGTAAATCAGATGCTTCTAAGTTTATAAATGCAATTTTCACTGGAGTGGATACACTGATAGGTAATGAAGGACAGTGATAATAAATGCTCGTCAGCAGAAATGCAATATGCACATGCAATGCAGGAAAACCATGAAGGGCTTTAGCCTGAGTCACTTCTGGGTACAGTGTTCCACTGTTGGAAGCAAGTTTCGTCATGTAACCACATATTTCACATCACCTTTCTCTCAGGAACTGCCAAACATCACCTGAGAAATTAAAGCTGCCCAGCTTGAATCACTTTGGTGAACCCAGTTGTGCGATACAAAGGCGTCAGCAGGAGACAGCAGAAAAGGTGTGTACTTTGCATCAATTTTACCTAGAAAAGATGAAAGGTTTCTAGCTCTTTCTATTGCAACTGACTTTTTTTCTTTCTTACCACTTCCGTTCCCATTGGAAATTTTCCACATTTCTGCTTATGGTGGCACACACACGATGACTTCACCCCACGGTGAAGATCTCTGCTTCATTTCTCCTCTTACAGCCGAAATTAGATGAAATGTGAGTCTGTAACCCTTACTCCTTCCTCATCCTACACAGAACACCAGAAGGTAGGTTACGGCTTTTTTTTCTGCTCCCCAGAACGCTGTGGTGGCAGGAAGGTTGATGGTGAGATGCTGCAGGGGCAGAGAAGCAGACCAGAAACACATCTTTACCCCTTGCAGCTCTCCCCACCCTCACACCCTAGCTAACAACCATTTACAAGGGCCAGCTCATCAAACTCTGGTAAGCCCCAAGGAAGGAGGTTGAAGTTTTGCTCCAGCCCAGCCTCTCTCTCTGAGCACACTGGCCTCTGCAGATGGAAAGCTGGCTGACCACCACGTGGGCTTTGGAGCAAGGAGGTGACTTGCCCAGTGACAGCCCGCAGCAGGGCACTCATTGAAAAACCTGTGAACATCTCCTCCCTTGAGAGCCCTCCTGCTTACCTACAATATTTACATAACCAACAGTTTGCAAGCCAGAGAAATACAAAGATGTTCTTACCCTGTTCTGTTCTCAGCTGAGCATGAGCCTGTCCTGATTTTAGAAAATCTGGCAGGCCAGTCTAGCAACCGGAGCTGTAAGGAAGAGAATGAAAGTGTAGTCACACTGTTTTGTATGTGTAAGTTGCTGGCTCTTAACCCTTTTCCTTCCAGGAATTGTCACGTTCCCTATGTCAGCTCCATGGGCATGTTCTCACCACTCTGGTGAGTTTTATTAACCATTAACTCCCTTTCCCTTGAGATATCCAAATAATGGGAACTATGGAAGATCGTGAGATAACTTTGAGATTAATAGGAAAATATTAGCTGTATTAATATGGAATTGCTTGGTCAGTTTTATCACTTATACTCAGGTCTTTCTCTTTCATCTGAACATCTATTTCCCACTGCTGCCTTTGAGGACAAACTGCCAGGGCTGACTGAGAGCTGGACAAAGGAAAATACAGAATATTGCCGTGTCACGAATGATGCTCGGCGTCCCTTCAGTTTATTGCATTTCTGAAAGATTATCCACAATCCTGAATTGTGAAAATAGATCACTGAATGGCAATACAACTGTCTTGCTACAGCAAGTCCTCTAGAAAATAAAGACTGTGCAAGGTATGCATTAAATAACAGATTAACATTTCCTAATTGCTTTAAGGCCTTTGACCCTGCAGAGGTGAGTGTGTGTTGAGAGCTGAGAGCGCTCACTTACCTACAGGTATTTACCATGTTTTGGGGGTCTGAAAGTTTAGCTGGAAATTAAAGATCCCTTAAATTAGGCATTTACTGAGAATTGAGTGGAATATGGAATATAGCGTGGGAAATAAGCTTCCATTGGCAGGGCTTCTTGGGTTGCTGTAGAGTTGCTGGTTATATCCAGTGACTGGGAGCTGCAGATTACTGTTTGTAATTCATTATTTCAAGGTTTCTTCACCTTGCTTCCCACATCCACCATCTGCAGCAGCAAAGACTGAAACTATATCCTTAATTTTTTTCAAAATATAGTCACTGGCTGGTGATTTGACTTTAGAATAAGACTAAATAAGACAACCTGAAATCTTACGTAAATATTTTGGACACAAAGTATCTGGGAAAGAAAGAGAAAAAAAAATGTGAATGGTGTGTGAGTTCCACTCTTCTCAGATATACAAACCAATTCAATTTCCTATGTCATGTTTCACCACCTCTGTGAACAAACACCTTATTATCCAATATAACTGTGCCACTGGCTGCACATCTGTATATCCTATTTGCTTGCAAAGCACAAAATATATTTATTTGCTCTCTCAAGTCTTATCAAACATGTAACCGTCTCTCTGTGGAATTTTCACGGGATTTACCCATTCCTTCTGTCACAAATGTGGGTTCATTTCTCCTTGGAGATCCCAGCACTAGACCTATAAAGATCCAGTTAATGTCTAAACCCCAGGGGTTTGCTGTGAATGGGGAAACCACCTTTTCCTGATGAATTTTTTCCAGTTGACTTAATGGTTAGAGAAGAAAGGCTAACTTATGCCAGTTTACATGCATGGAAATGGTGAGGCCAAAAAACAAAAAAAGCCCAACTCATTATTTACGGCATTTCTTCTCATGGTGTGGAAACCGACTGCTTTGATTCTACCAGACCGTGTTTTCTTTGCAAGTACAATACAATTAAGCTGTTTTCAGCTGGCAACAAAATCCTTGAGAACCAAAGCAGATTTGGCCACTTTAAGAGATGAAGACTAATGCAATCTGATAATTAGGTCATTTCGCCGCCAAGACAGAAAAAGCAATTTAATAACATCTCCCGTGCAGCAGGAGAGGGGCTAAAGCCTCTGGGCCCAGCTGGCAAGGACCGTGCCTGCAGTGCCGCTCTCCAGTTTGCTTCCACAGGGCATCTGCAGACCTGCGCAAGGCTGAGGGACAGGGTAGCTGTGATGGGAAAGGTGAGGATGATGCTGGAAAACAGAAAATGGAGGGGAAAAAAGCCCCTTCTTGCACTGGTATGGCATTGCTGAAACTTGCCTAAGGAGAAGCATCCTGCTTTTTTTGCTGGCTCTGTTTCTCACACCTCCTCCACTGGTATGAAATACGAATGCTCTGCTTCCCAGAGCCCTTCTTATCCCTTGATACAGTTTCTTCTGCAGAGAGTGGATCTTGTCTTGAAAACTTCTCAGACTATGACCATTTCCCATTGCCTTTCTAATATTTCACTCGGGGGGCTCTGCAGTGAGGCAGCAAGAGACTTCTGTAGCCAGGCGACCTCAAAGTAGAAAACCATTCATTGAGAGAAGGAAAACAAAGCCTCACTCACTCTTGAGAGTTAAGTTTTCAGCTGTCACTCACCCTCTTTGTCCTGGCTTGTTGCAACAGGAAAGGGTTTTTTAGAAACTTTTCTGGTAACTTCAACTTCCCTGTTTGGGGGTTTTGGAAGCACTTCTCTTGCTGAAGTCCACGCAGACGAGGGACGGATTTGTTACGGTTCCCGTTGCCTGTGTAAGAGAATCGATATTTCATTCTAAGAAGAGCTTTCTGGGCAGAGCTGTTCCGACTTTAAAAAAGCCATAAAATAGTGGTGAGGTATATGCTCTACCCTTCCTCAGCATGAAATGCTAAATGGCTTGACCTGCAAGTCTGTGGTGCTGTGAATAAGCCTTACTCATGTCGGCGGATCTGGGATCTCTGGGTCTAGCAGGTCTGTGGTCTTTTATCAGTCGGTTTGCATGAGTAAAGGCTGAGTAAGAGTCTACAAGGTCAGGCTGTAATCTGTAATATCTTGTGGATATTGTGCAGAGATTTGTCGAACCCACCCCCCATGTACTCTCCGCAGAGCATCTCTTAGAAACAGTGGATCAGAGCTCCACTTTATTCCACTTACATACAGATGAGCACAGGCTTCTTCACGGTGGGTCAAATTTTTGCTATTTTAGCTGTTCATAGGAAGCACACATACACTCAGAGGAACAAGGGACTTTTTTTTCTCTGATAAAGGTACATGAATTCTGTGCCACTTGTGCCTATGGCTTTCGAATCCTATGGATTTAATTATCTCTGTCTCACTGAATGAATAAAATAATTGCAGTCATTCCCTCTTACACATTTTTTTCCACATTTATCATTCATAAGAAATTTACCCGTGCTACAGGACTTTTCTTCCACTTAAAAATGAACAGAATCACCCAAGAATAACTGATAAACAATATGATTGCCCAACACCCCAGATTGCTCAACACACACAAGCACTTGTCTTTTTCTTCCCCTCTCCCCATCATGTAATTTTTGCACGTCCTGCACACATAAAACTGAGGATTTTTAAAAGCAGCTGCATTTGGCCGTTCTATTTGTTGCTGCAACGATGTGGTGCTTCCTCATTCGGGTTATGAGGAACTCGGCAGATATTGTGAGTGACAGTAATGGCAGTCAGTGGAAATTGCTCAGCGGCAACATGCGGAGTGCGTTCCTAAAGCCGTTACTCCATGAGACAGCGTTTGGGCAAAGCATTTTCACTGAGTATTTAAAGGGAGCTAATGTCAGAGTTGTAAACTGACGACACACGTGAGGACAGAGTAAGCAACCATGGCTGAGTGCGGGCACTGGCGTTGCTGTGGGAAGTGGGGAATCGTATTTAGAGCCTGCTCTGGACTCTGTAAGGAAGCTCCCTGGGGGAGAGTGGCTGGCCCACTGGGACCAGTCTATCCCTCAGCAGCTCCAGGCAGACGACCCAACTGCCGATGAACGCTGCTTTGCCCCAGAAGCATCCCCAGGACCCCTTATCCGGGTGCTGCAGAGACCACCGTTGCAGTCCCGGGTGCGATTCTAGGTGTCCCCGCCGATTTCCAAAGCCTCGCGTGCTCTGCAACTCTTGCATTCGGCAGCCGCCTTCGCACACAGCTTTCCGGCAGCCCACGCAGCCCTGCTCTGGGAGGGATCTCAGCTGTTCCCAGCCGGGCCCTCACCTTCCCGAGGGCAGTGGGAGAGCGACACGGCCGCGGACACCTGCCTCGGGAACTGACACCCCAGCACCCTCCGTCAGGCTGGAGCTTGGCGAACTCCAGAGCGTGCTTACAAAGCTGGTTTTGTTCCTGCAAGGCTCCCAGCCAGACATTTCATCCTTGTTTCCTTTGTCTTTGGCCACGTCCACTGTAGGGAGGATAAACTATCAAAATCCTTCTGATTTCTGCCTCTTTCAAGGACGGCCAGCCAGCCTGCGGACCGAGCTGCTGCAGGTGATCCGTGAAACAAAGAAACGGATCCCAGCAGAAGGCAGCCGGGAAAACACTTCCAGCCGTGCTCCAGATCTTTGTGCAGGGGTCTCGTTTTGGAAGGGACGCTGGGTTTCCCTGAGAGAGAAGGGTGTTCAGTGTGACAGCCACATCGCGATGTGCGTGACTCGATATTAGCGCGCGTTGGGGTCGGGTGGCTGTGGTGGGATACCCTGCACCTTAGCGTTACACAAATATAAAGGAAGGGACAAAGGGAACAAACGATCCCCTCTCGACTGTTTTTCCTTGTTACACGGCCTCGGATTTTATTCCGAGAGGAGAAAAGCGGAGCGAGCGGGAGTACAGACCCCACTCGGGACCTTCCCAAGTTCCCAGTGAAGTCTCGCCACAGCCGTTCTGGGTGGGGGGGGCGGTGGCGGGGGGCGGTGGCAGGTGCTGGCTGCCCCGACGGGGCGCGGGTGCAAGCGGGGCCCGGGAGCGCT
>WHYT01017849.1:72238-195695 GCA_009806455.1 Tetrax tetrax
AAAGTGCAAAAAAAAAAAAAAAAAAACAAACAACCCAACCAGAGCATAAATGAGTTTTGGAGCTGTCTAGTCTGAGGTTCTGCAAGGTAATTAAATCAAGGAGACTTTCTGATCTATAGGAGGGTCAATGTAACAGGGCAGTACTTTGAACCATGGTCTCATTAAGACACAATTGCCTTCTTCCAATCCCAGATTGTTTATAACAGAGGGCTTATTCCTAAGCAGTCAATAACTGAATAACATAAATCACAGCACAGAAAGAGTTATTCCCAGTTTATGGGCTAGATCCTCAGCTGGATAAATCACTGTTGCCCCACTGATGTCACCTCAGTCATGCTTTATCTATACAATCCAAAGATCTGTCTCATAGTGTTCCCCTTTGGCTTCTATTGACTCATTCTGTAGGCACAGATTTTCTTATATAAAATAAAGGTTGGAGATAACTGAGGTACATGAAAAAAGAAATTTTGTAAAATTTTCAAGGGAAAATCTGAATTGTTCTGTTCCTTCCCCCTTCATTTTATTAAAAAATAGTTACCATCTGAATCTTTCGTCACCTCATAACAGTTTCCCTAAATACCACCATGGTCACTTGGAACATTTTGCAAAAGAGTGTTCCAGTTGGTCTTTGCATGATTTAATGGTGCTACTTCTAGATTTTAATTGAATTTAGAAAGGACACCCCCAGGTTCAGGGAGGCAGCAATGGCAGCAGACCCCCATACACCTTGAGCATGTCTAAGTCTGACTTTCCATGTGCATGCAGGGTACAAACACTGCTGTTTGGGAAACTTTCTCTGAAACAGATCACAGAAAGATGAATCTCCAGAAAATCTCCGCCAACGCTGAAGATCAGCTTTGGACTATTGGCTGAGCCATGGGGTGGTATAGGCCATGCCCAGCAAACCTTTCCCCCACAGCCAGGGAGCCGAGGTGAGTGCAATCTCTGCTTTGAATACCTGCAAGACCAATTTCAGATATCCTCAATCTCACCTCAGCATCCTGCCTGAACACCCCAAAGCAGAGAGCTGGATAGCAAGCAAGCAACACTCATCCAGCCTACAGAGCTCTACCAAACCATTATTACTAATAACCAATTAAACTTACAAAAGATCCTTTCCGGTTTTGTTCCAGCGGTTGCTATGAGCAAATCTGGCAGTATGAAGTCATTTTTATATGTCCTGGTTGTATTTCATCATGCTGATGTCAGGACTGATGTCACCAGTGTCAATAGGGTATTTACGAAGCTGGAGATCAATATTAAATACTGGATTTAGGATCCGTTGACAGAGTTGTAGCTCTGACTGCATTCGACCTTCTTTGGCTGACAGAGAGCCAGAGGGGTTTTTCCATGTCATTCCGTTAAAGGAGTTTCCACTGCCTGGCTTTCTCCTCTTGCTACACCATACCGCAGTGACAACGTTCCCTGGAATTAAAAAAAAAACAAAACCAAAACACACACCACTCTCTGAGGAAATAGTAAAAATTTGTGAAAGAAATCTCCAGGAAACAAAACATCAACCCAGCAGGGAGAAAATAGCCAAGGAATAATGTGAAAAATTGATGAGCAGAGCTGCAAATACTTGAAAACAATAAACAAGCAGAGTCTACTTAATTAAGAGTATTGTAATGGTAGGTTAAAAATGCTAAACTTTTATATCTATATGGGATTTTTGGCACTCAAATAACAGTATGTCCAAGCATTTCAGTTATCTGCTGTTCTCTTTGTGACACACAAAAAATTATGTTCACTACTTTTTCCATGAAAAATTACCAGCATTTTATTCCCAGCTGTTTCACAAATCAAAGCTGTCGCTACAGTGAAGGTGAAATATTAATTGGATAGCCACCCTGTTCTCCTACTGCTCTGAGAGGCGGCATGAACATATGTTTTTTAAGAACAAAGGTATTTAAATACAACATTATTATTTATCTGGCAGAATAGGCGTGTGCCTGTGAAGAAAACCCCAGATAAGATATGATCTGCATGGACAGGGTACTAGATAACAAGGGAAACATTTCATTTGCAGCCCTGCTAGCATCACCTTCTTTCCCTCTGCCCTGCCTCTCCTCCAGCCCTCTGTCCACCTTCCTTACTCAGCTCCTGAGCAGACTTTATCCCTCTCCGTGTTTAAGATGACATCTATAACTGCATCTCACCTGATGCCCCTGGTTGCTGACACACAATAAAACCTCCAAACACACAACCACTGGTTAGTTTCTCTAAGCAGACTGAAGCCTGTAAATTTTCCTGCTGACAATGTATGTGAAAATATATATACAGATGTACACACACGTGTATAGGCTGTCCTCATGCTCACCATCTGTAAGTCCATCACCTTCACTAATCCAACCTTTTCCCATCAACTTTCTCCAACTGTCCTAAATGCTTAGGAAGACCCAGACCCTCACAGGTGGCAGCATTTCTTCTGGAGCTCGTAAATGCACATTCTCTTAACTTCGTCTTAGCCTGGAGATCTTTCTTACACTCCTAATCCTGAAACCATCATTTCTTATCCAAAGCTGCTTAAGCAGTTGGCCAGTAACGTTCATTTCCAGGCAATATGTGCGCAAATTTGGATGAGGGCTGGTTTACAAACGAAGCTACCTATAATCCGGCATAAAATTAAACCTTAATCACCATGTTCCAAAGGAAAGATTTGTCACTGCCCAGCAAACATGTATCTTAATAAAGACACTTGTTCTTGCAGAGCACAAATCCATTGGTATCCGCAGGCTTAAAGGGATGCCCATCTGCGTGCAGGAACTTTGGATTTTCCCCATCTGAAGCAGTATGCTGCTGTGAAGAGAGGCTTATGTGAGCGCTGGGGACCCGTAAAGAAAGCGTGTTGTATCGCTGGCTGAGTTACCTTAACATCAGCAGGACACAAAGGGCTGGCTGTGCCGCTGGCAGCCCGGTCACCTTCATTGCTGCCATAGGAAAGGATCTGAGCTGCAGATGAGTTAAAAGATCTTTTTTGTGTGTGACGCTGGACCGTGACAGAGGTTAGAAATCAACCTAGGTCTCCTGAGCCACCG
Organism: Tetrax tetrax; assembly: GCA_009806455.1. Lineage (NCBI taxonomy): Eukaryota > Metazoa > Chordata > Aves > Otidiformes > Otididae > Tetrax > Tetrax tetrax. The sequence goes on from WHYT01017849.1 coordinate 75,277, forward strand.
CCTTGTGCGCTAACCACAGGTTTTTTTTTTTTTTGTTCTCTCCGTTTCTCAACTGCTAGTAATTACACTTAGAAATGCTCTGGAAGCCAAAACAAACAAGCAAGAGATTTCCAGTGAGCTTTCAGTTTGTTATTCATCTTTCAAAGACGGTTTTGTCCACAAGGCAATACAGAAAGTTATCATGTTTCTAAGCCCACTTCTCTGCTCTGCGTGTTTGTGGCATCATTTCTCTCTGATGAGTGAATTTGCGTACAGGCTGACATCTCCCTTTTTGGACTGGATGTTTTCTCTCTCACATGATGGGAAAAACAAATTCCACGCTGAATCAGAACACAGCCTGCACAACTAATATGATCTGGATTTGTTTCAAAGAACAGGGATTTTGGTCACTCAGGACCTACCTCAGAACCAACTGGAAGCAATATTATACATGTTTTTTTCCCCATCATACTACGAAGTATTACCTCATGAGCAGAGCATCCTGGGATGACAGTAAATATCCACAGATACTGGGTATTTGTTTGTTGCCTCAGATTTCCTATTGGTTATGTCTAGTTTTAAATAGCATCCACGGAAGAAAATAGGCATTTGCTAGATTTTTGTATACTACATTATTTTTATATGGATGTGTAAATTCCAGCAGCTGTTCATCCTGCACTGAGTCACTGGAATGTGCTTATCGCAGGTGAATCTATTGAAGTGTCATCCTTATTGACACTTTGCCTTTTCCTTGGAGCCTGTTCATGTATGACCTCATGGAGCTTCGCAAGAGTTGGCTGAAGACTGAGTGCAGTGTCCCTCTAATTAGCAATATTATCTCATCTGGCATCATATTTTACCATCAGCAGACATTATCTGGGAGATCTAATTCAAGAGAAATCGATGGGAATATTTCAATTCCGTTATTGACTTTTCTCCTCAAGCTTTGTAATTAATTCCCACTGCCTCAGGGAGCCTGTAGTAGCGATGACGGATGAGCTGTGCTCCACCACAAACGCAAGCTAAAGCCCAAGCTGCCGTGTTTGACTTGGTGTCCTGTCTCACCATGACTGGTGACACTGCCTCAGCTGCCTCTGATACAACTCTGGCGATGTAAAGGCAATGCATGGTGATACATTCCCCAGTAAGAATTAACAACTAAGGAAATCCCAGTCCATAGTAGCATGGCACGTCAGGAGGGATCCATTCACCTTTTCTAGCTCTGTCTTCAAGTTTCCTAGATTTCTAGGAGTAAAGCAGCTCATGTCATTCTCTAAAGCTCAATGCTATAGCATGAAAGACTATTTCCAGACTTCCAGGACAATCACTGAGGAATTCATTTAATGAGACTTCAACTTCTAAGGAAGATTTTTTACAACTGTTAGGGCCAACAGTGCAGGTAATAGTAGTGGAAATTCTGCTTGGCTCTGAAGCCATTGTGTTCATTCAAACAAATGAGATTTAGACCCAAAAGTCCTTTTGGAAAGGACAGGCTGCATTGTTAGGCTCTTCAACTAAAAATCTGGGCTGCAGAGTTTGATGCTGGTCTGTTCAATGGATGTCAGGGCATTCCCCTAACTCAACCAACTACTGTAAGTGCAGATCACATTATACAGCAGAAAATTCAGGTAAGACCCGATTACAACCTGTCATGGTTTAGCCCCACTCAGCAGCTAAAACACCACATAAAACACCACACAGTTGCTCACTCACTTCCCCCGCCCCAGTGAGATGGGGTGAAGAATTGGGAAAGAAAAGAAGGCAAAAACATAAGAGAAAAAAACAGAGAAAAAGGAAAACAGAGATGGAAAACAACAGCGATACCAGAACATACCTAAGCATATAATTTACAGTACAACTCACAGTGGATCCTGATGCCCAGCTCCATCCCAAGCAGCAAAACCTGCCCCTCAGCCCCATCCCCACTTTATGTACTGAGCATGGGGTGGAGCAGCCCTTGGGCTGATTTGGGCAACCTGTCCCAGCTGTGTCCCCAGCCACAGGGGCCACCAGCTCCAGCTCTTCTTCCAGCTCAGGTGAAAATTAACTCTATGCCAGCCAGAACCAGGACAAGCCAAATAAACCTTCTAACACAAAAATCTAGAGAAAGGCTGATGCCCAAATATCTGTGTGGCCATTTCAACCCAACCTGCTGTATATGTTTTACACCAGAAATTACAACCTAGTGAAGCACAGAGATGACTCAGTGTGTAAACACTGCTGGTCTGCCTCACAGATGCACGTCCAGCAGAGTACACACGGTCCGACCAAGCCTTCTTGGGTATTAGGTAGAGCTGGACCTCAGCCAAAGCTTGAAGAAACATAGATCAAGATTTCAGACTCCCTCTATAAAGTCCAAGTAAGTTAGCAAATGGTGTTTTAGTGCTGACCCATTCCTAGCTTTAACTACTTCTCTGGATATATTTGGTATAGCGGCTATAAAGTGAAGACTGCCCGGCTCAAACTTATTTTTAAAAACTAAACTAACCAGATGATTTTTTTATCTGACTATAGGCCAGTCCAACCCACATGAAGAAAAGGCTAGAGCACAGATCAAACGTTTCTTGGCCAACATGGCACTGCTATTAGGGGAGATTTCCAGCAACCCCTGTCACAAGTTGCAAGATATTTATCAGAAACAAATGGAGTTTGAAATTTCATGACATTTAATTTTTTAAGACAGTAATTGCTTATTTCCTCACCAAAATTAGAAACAGAAAATGTTTTCAAAAGTCCTCTCTCCAGCAACCTCTATTGTGATTCAGTTCCTTTTCTCTGCAGCGAAGGCATTGATCCTCTTTATAAGAGAAGCCCAGTATGGTCTCGTACGCGACGAGCTCAGTCCAAGTGCAGGCATGAGCAGCTCCAGGAGGAGCACGCCGGGTCTCCTCTGCTGCTGGAGGAGCGAGGTGAGTGTGCTTTCAAGAGAATGCCTAAGGCAGCTGCAAGATATAAGTTCCACTTTATCAGTCTCTCAAGGAGAAAACATCTTTGCTTGCCACCAATGTCCTTCTGGAAGCTACAACGCTTGTCCTTAAAAATGGAAGGGTGGAAAAGGGTTTTCGGTAAAGTTTGTTCTGGTTCACCAGTCAGAAGCTGAAGAGCAGAAGGTGAAGAACAGCTGTTTGAAATAGATGTGTGATGCATAGTCATAATCTGGTCACTTCCATAAAGTGACATGAAAACCGTGTGGACCACTTGCAGATTTGGGTTGTCTCTCAGTCCACCACATTAAGAGAGAGGGAAAGAGCGAGATCATGGACAGTTTGCAGGAGATGGTCATAGGAAAACACAGATATATTATGCAATTTAATAATCTTGCTGGTGTTGCTTCCCATCTCCTTACCTTGTCTTGGGGACACACCCTGCAGATCTACCATCCACTGCAAACGGATGTGCAGGGCAATGTCCAGACGCATGTGACTCCATCTGCCTGCTCAAGGTTCCTTCAAAAGATCTTTACTGTGACTGTAAGTTGTTTTAACAGCTGTCAGGTCACCAGTCACTGATCACTGCCTCCATTTGTGGCATGGGCGTGTCTTATGGGTAGGTAAAGCTTTAATTAGCACAATTATCCTTTGATGAATTAGTGGTATTAAGGCAGCTTGACTTCAATTATATCTACCTTCCACCCCTTTGTGCCACATGACCCAGCTGTAAACATTTGTAAAATGCCTCAGTAACTCTTAGAAATGGTTGTACCACAGTTACGAGAAATGCCAGAGCCCCACATCGTGCTTGGAGTGCAATCTAAAACTACTGGGCAAAGCAAATGAATTATCGTTGCCCTCAGAAGTTCTTCACGGAGCTCTCTGTGCTCCAGGGGTCTTGCTGTACCCTCTGGGGTTTCAGAAGGATATGAAATTATATTGCCCCAAGCATGCATTGTATAACCTTCAAGTCCCTGCGGCATAAACGTGGGTAAACACTGGAAGACGTAATTAACTGGCATAATGGCTGGACCTGCGGATCTGACTGATAGGAATGGACAGTGAATACATTGTGTGTCTTCTTCTGAATGTGATCAGACTTGCTCTGCAAAACAGTTCTTTGAGGACTTAACTTCAGAGGAAAGTGTTTCTACTACAGAAAATACTCTGCCCTCAACACAACAGAGCTAATTCAATAGGATTTCTGACGGGTGGTGGCCGAAACCAGAGGCGGTTTTAAGGTGATGAGATGAAAATTAAAGTAGTGTATTGGGTGTGCCCATGCGGTTACATCCTTTTACCCCGCTGCTGGGCCATCAGCATCCCACCCTTGAACCCTGGATTTTCCCTTTGATGTTCCTTGTTTTCTCTCACACCTCTGCACTCTACTGATCTGTTTTCTCCTGGTCATTTTAAAGCCTACATCTTCATCTTTTGCAGTCCCTCTAAATTTGGAAAATTGTGATCATGGCTATATTTACAATAAAGAAAATTATCATTGGGAGCTTGCAGCTTTGCCAAGGACACTGCGTGCACGCGCTGATGCAGGATGTGTATAGTTCTGGGATCTCGCATCGCTTCTCGAGGTGGATCCCCTCTGAGAGCTGCTGGTGGCTGTTGGGTGTTGCTGCACATTAGGACTGAAAAGCTGTTTTGAGCAGAGCACAGGGAAAGAGCTGAGCAAAGATCTCGCTGTCTTCTGCAAGAGCAAGTCTGCCGGCTCTCCCTGCTTCCCTCTGCCTCCCACCTCCCACCAGACAGATGGTTTCCAGGTCCCTAATCCGCAGACCAGCCCATGTCTCACGGATGGGGTCGTGTAGCAGGAGAAAGAGGCTGAGGTCACAGAGCGCAGCATCTCCCCTTACACGACCCAGACACAGGCACGCAGACGTTGATTGACCCCACGCGCAGGCACGCTCTGGGGACAGGTCCTTATCGTGGCACCCCCAGTATGGAGATCTCATGTGGTGGGAAAGCTGCGTATGGAGAGGCCTGCTCCCAATAAATCTGGTCTAAAATCTGAATCTAGGTTTACAGTGGTGAATTAAATTCAACCCCTAAAATCATCGCAAAGCCTTTTAATGTAGGAAAACATCCAGCGGCTGCAAGGGTTACGTTACACCTTGTGACTGGGAAAACGTCCGGCAGCAGCCGGTTAGTCATGCAGTCTATAGTGTAATTACAGCTCCGCAGACCCGGAGTATGTTTTGGATTTGCTCCACCGACACTGGGTAATTACTACCCTATAGATCCAAGGCTTTTCAAGGATTTATAGGGCTGGCATGTGGTACACCCCGCGGAAAAACAGCGCATCGGGCATGATATAGCAGGTATGATAGTGTGTATTAATTTCCATGGAAACCCTTGTGGGTAAACTGATGCAAGACTGAACGGAGCATCAACTAGCAATTGTGCTGTGATAAGTGAGCACTTGCTGATCAGCATTCATGCTCCGGCCAAAGGTTTCTTCGTAGGGTCAGCGAGGATGAGATCATTAGTGCTCTTTGGGGAACGCCTCGTCATACCCACAGGAGTTCTGTGGGAAGAAAAAATGATCACTCGTTAAGTAAAAGTGCTAAAAGATTTTTACCGATTGCCTGCTGACAAATCAGTGGAACATCTGAGTATTCATCTCTTGGTGCAACTCTATCAAGACCAACAAAACCACAGTGGGGCTGGACTTCATTTGCCCCATTGCCTTTTGAGCAACTCAGTGTTTTCTAAATTCTTCCCTCTCTCATTTTTCATTTCTGCTGTGACGTTCCAGCAGGCAGCAGAGACAAGGTACATGCTGAGTGATCATCCTGTTCGGTTTTCCACATCTGACACTCAAAAAAAAAAAAAAAAAACCAACAAAAAAAAGTGGAGAGGAAAGAACGGTTTGCAGTGAGTGATAACGGCTCTGCCTATTGCCACCATGGGACATCGCTGAGATGAGGATGCCAGCAGTAACGCACGTGGGCTGTGTAACGGCGCTCTAGGCAAGCAGGCACGTTTGGTGGCCAGGGGCTGTTGAAGGCAAAAGGGATGGGACGTGGAGAAAGGCAGTGGAGCAGGAACCGAGCACAAACGAGGTCTGCGCGAGCCTCCGTGCAGCTGTCTGGATCAGTCCCGGGGCTGCTGGGGTGTCATGGCATACCTGGGCCGAGTTTCAAGTCGACCTCAACTGATTTATGGGCTGGATGGAGACCTAGAAAACCTGCGGCAATTCTGCATGGGGGTTCTCTGTGAAACTCAGCAAAACTGTGAAACTCCAGCTGAGCTTTGTCCTGATTTTTCTGAAACTCGGATAAATGTAAACCAAAAGCCTCAACCCAAATACTGCCAAATTATGGGGAACATGCCAAAATAGAGAGTATTTTTAAATATCTTCCCCTGTTTTGTGGCTTATGGGATGGGCACAGGGATATTAAGCAATAAACAAAGGAATACAGAGACAGTGTTTTGTGAACTTTGTACATGACCTTTTCCACGAGGTGAAGTTATTGTATAAGACTTTCCTGTCTGAATGGGAAGGGAATGAGCAGGACAACATAATAAACGATCTCTCAGCAAATGCTGAGGAGTCAATTACAGGGGGATGGCCTAATTTTAAGGTCCCAGCCAAACTGAAACAGCTGCTGAGCAACAGTTGGGTGTAAGGCATCACAGGACCAGTCCGCCTGAGATCAGAGGGGCAGTCAGCAGGCCAGGGCTGTCCAGAAAAAGACAGTCTCTAGAAAAGTCTAGAGAACCTCAGATGCATCTATCTAACATCTGGGGATAAGTAAGCTCTAGGTAAAGAGATATAGAGTGATTTACCACCCTTAAAATCTGTTTTCTCTTAAAAGTCTTTCTTAAAAAAAAAAATATCTTTCTTCTAAATAAATGGTACTTGGCTCAGCTAGAGCCCTTTCTTTACTGTACACCAGTGTCATTGCTCCCAGAAAGCAGAGAACCACAGACACTGAAAATAGGTCAGGCCTGCTGAGGTAGTAAGGATAATTCATAGGCTCATAGAATGGTTTGGGTTGGAAGGGACCTGAAAGCTCATCCCATTCCAACCCCCCTGCCCTGGGCAGAGACACCTTCCACTGGACCAGGTTGCTCAAAGCCCCATCCAACCTGGTCTCACTCTGAGCCTGCAAACGGGAAAACATTGTGATTTCTCCCCAAAACTCAGGATGCAGAGCTGAGATGATGTGCGCTCAAGAAGCCTGGGAAGCTCTGGGGCAGGTGTCCACACCAGCTCCTGCAGAGTATCAGCAGCTGGACCCTCTGCAACAACAAGTGCTTGGGTGGAGAGGGAGGGAAGGGAATTAACTCTTCCCCATGACAGGAAGAGCAAGAAAAGCAATGTTTGTCAATAGGAAACATGAAAAAAAGCCCCAACCCTCCAACTCAACCGTCCTAATTCCACCCATCAGATAAGCTAATGGAGCATTAACACTTCTCCATTTCACCCTTCCTGCCCTGCCCTCCAATTTGCGAATGGAACAGATGCCTCTGCATCCCTTTGCTCTTGCTAAGCTCCCATCCTCTCCCACATTTATCTGCTGGAATCACAGCACAGCGCACATATCAGTTCCTGTTATTAAATCAACAAAAATGGTGATGTTGACAAATGACAGCAGCTTTCTCCATCCTGGACCGGTGATGGTGTGACACTGACCTGTCCTCCCCTGAGATCAGGGACCATGTCCAGAGCTCTGGCAGTTTTGAAGGCTTTGGTGATGGGGCAAAGGGGCTGATTGCTGGGGCCTCTGTCTGGCCCCCTTCCCTCAGCTCAGAGCCCACTAAGGCCAGGCTTTTAGCCTGCTGTATCTTCTAGAAAGGCATTCAGCCTCGCTGGAAGAGATAAAAAGGTCCACTGACTCCCGCAGTAATTTCCTTCCAAGGATTATGTCACTCTGCTGTTAAATGTGTTAATCTAATTTCTTATTATAATTTTATAATCAGTAGCTTCCAGCTACTGATTCTTGCTGCAGCCATCGAAACGGAACACAGTATTCCAGGATCAGCTTCTCCTGCTATTTCTGTCCCTCTATACTCCAATATTAGTGCATTATTTCTCCCATTACTTATTGTGTAATTACTTTTTTTTTAATGCAGAATGCATGGGATAAATGCTGTAAGTTGAAACAAAATGCTCGCGCATTAGTGTCCCTGGTTATTGAATTCCCCTTCATGGTTGAAGAAGAGCAAAATGGGATGGGAGCAGTAAATAGTCCTCAGGGATGCTGCATGAGTTGCTAGCACTGGGCACAGAGTTCTCTTAGTGTAAAACTCTGCATCTTCCCACTTAGAAATACAATGGATGTAAAGAAAAGGACCCTGCTGTAGTTGAAAGAGAAATGTTTTAAAGATGGAGAGCTTTGTTCTTCTCCTTACTGCTCCAGACCTATACCAGAGCGAAACCGAGCAAGGCATGCCGCCAAAATTAATATTATTTTTGGAAAGAGATTGATCCTGGAAAGTGAGTACATGAAAGAGGAAGAGAAACAAGGGATTGTTAGTTAAGGTCACTCTGAGGTCTGGCACATATGACCCGAAAAAGCCCAAAAGCTTTGGATCCCATCACCCCAAACAATGAAGGAATCAACTGTGATACGTAGCTACAAGAGTGCATGGGGTAATTTAGCAGTCAGACGTGGAATAAAAAAAAAAAGCTAGGATATCCACAAACAAGACATTCTCTGCCCTCTTATGAAGGGCTTGACAGCCTCCATAACTGCTTTTAGGTGAGCCCGCTGCTAACGTCAGCCTGCCAAGAATACGACCGTCCTTGGGAGTATGGGAATACCGTAAACTGCTGGGGCTCTGTGGCTGGGCACGTAGCTCGGCTTTCTCACCACTTCCTTCCTTCACAGTAAATGGAACAGTAAAAAAATAAAAGTGGGTATCTGGGTAAGCCAAATCCGCATCCAGTTTCCCAAAGCCCTTTATTAGAAAGAGCTCGAGCACGTAGAGCTGAGGCTGCCGGGGAACCAAGGGCACTTCCCGCTCCTCCATCCATTACGACACCGGGAATTTAATTGAGATTGGGATATTAGGACCTGTGGCTTGATTCAGCTCTGTGCACGTTCACCTGAGACTGGGTTATTTGCTCTGCTTTACGGTAGTTTCATAGTGATAAAATAAACCAGTTGTCAGAAAGAACCCCAGTCCAGGACTGAAGTTTTTCTTAGTTGAACCGAACTAACAAAGACCTGGAAAGTGTAAATACTGCTCTGTCCTCCCGTCTGCTTTGGAGATGCTATAGACAGCCCTGGCTGTAGAGTGAGGAAAATCACTTTGCCAAGTTATCCACTGGAGCAGCAATATCTACTCATGTTAATAGGTGCAGGGTCCGCCCCTGGAACAACCACAACAGGCGAGTAAATGCCACAGGACAGACTCCTGCGGCGGTTATTGCTAAAGGGCGGGCAAGAAACTGCTCTCTATAGCCATCCTTTGCTGCACTTTCTCCCCTTTTTATAAGGCCCTGCGGCTAATTAGCACCCAGCAACACCTCCAGAAAGATGAAACTTCATTCAGAGCTCATCGCTTTGACACACAGCTAAAGGATGAGCGAAACAGAAGACTTTTTTTTTTGGTGTCTTATAGCCCACAGACACAGAGAACCTGTAAAATGAGAAGAATGTGCTCAGATTTAATTAGCTTTCTAGAACCTGCAGACACATTTAACAAGCATAAACCCCGTCTATCTGGGGTCTGGGATCAGGCTGCACCAGTCATTAGCTCACAATTGATTCTCGCTGTCTTGCTTTGCTGAAACCTGCTCAGATTAGAGGGGTGAGGAAAAGAAACCATTTTGTTGTGTACAAAATAGACAGGAATTAAACTGCAAGAGAAGAAGTGAAGAAGGAGGAAGAGATTAAATACTAATAAAGCTGAATTCTATTGAAATAAAAATATTGTTGTAATAGTATTATTATTCTAAGTATGAATTTGTTGTAAAGGTAATCAGCAATACTCTTACCAAGAGGAGGAGTGGTAGTCTCTGTTTTACTCCTTGTGTCCAACGTATTTCTTTACGTATCGACATACCTGTTTCTTCCTGGAGGAATCCCACCTGCTGCTGCCACTCGCAAGGACGGCAGACCCCGATCAGGCATCCAGGAACATGAAGCTGCTGCACCCACCATCAGATGGAAGTCCTGGTGCTGCTGTGGCTTGGGTACCCCTTCCACTCTCCCAAGCCCTCCCAGATGTGGACAACCTTTGGGATGCACATTCCAGTCCTGGGAGCAACTGGACTAATTGGGAGCTGGAGTGACGATTATCGTAACACGATGTTTCAGTCAGCCTTTAGACATCAGCTGAAAGCCTCTGCCATGGAAATTAAGCAACCCTATGTTAATTAGTTCCCTATGTAATTTTGAAAGAAAGTTAGTTGTCAGGCTGTGCAAAGCAATACTTCACATCCAGTGCAATGCTCTTATAAAAGTCTTTCTGTTTCAGATGGAGGGGAATTACCTCTAACCTGCAAATAAAACATTTACTGCAGTGAAGAATGCTTCACATTCCCTGGAAGAAAGTTTCTTTTTATTTTCTCTGGCCTTTTACAGTCCCGGACAACCTCAAGCACTGAGAAGTGCAGTATTTCTAGGTATGGCATTGGCAAATATTCGATGAGAAAGAGAAAATACTTTTTCCTTTTTTCCCCTCAAACTTGTTTTTGTCATTAAACGGAGCTGACAACGAGCTGTATTTTATTTACTTCCTACGTTTAAGAAGACAGACACACAAGGACACAAAACATCTGATACAATTGACATTTAATACTCTTCGTCTGTAACGAAGATCTCCTGTGACTACTTTTCTAGTTCCTGTTAACACAACTCCCTAATGATAATTACTTTCACACTGGGCTTGTGAGTTCTTTACAGTATGTGTGCAGACAACAAACAGCTAATAGTAACAACAGGCATAAAACCACAGCCACCCACGCTATCAAAATACTCGGTGTCGCACTTTCTAACCTAGGACTGTTCTCCAAACCTTAAATAATCAGCTGAGCTGATTTGCACATTTTGCAAACTTAATTAGACCTCAGGATGGATGAAGATCGTGAACATTTTTGTTCTGGCTAATAATGGTTGTACTTTATCTTGCTTTGCCTTTTAACTAGGTATGCCCTAATTGTGTATTTACATTTGCTGGCATGTGCAAAACATTTTAAGTAGATGGCCAAAGCAGCTAATTAGTATTGAACATTCTGTACTTGCTGGTACACCAGAAAATTGTTCCATGGAGGCAGGTTATCAAGCACATCGTCAAGATTATTCATTAATTCAAAAGCAGGAATTATACAGGAGGACCCCTCATTAGTGCTCTGAAAGTTGTATCCAATAGCATGGGATTTCTTATCAAATCTTTTTATGAAATCATGTGCAGAGGTTTGCTGATTAACAATTTAGAAGAACACGGGTCTGTGCTGCAGGTCCTACTGCCACGTAAGGTTTTGTCTCCTGCTTGCTCAGCTCCCATTCCCAAGCAGAATTAGCAATTCTCCCTCAGACTGTACGTGTTCTTGTTCCTTTGCTTGTTCCTCTTTCTGCTGCGGAAGACATAATTTGTACCATCAACAAATGTGCAGCAAAAAAAAAAATGATAAATAAATGTTCCGTGTTGAAAATGAGTGGATTTCTTGTTTAAGCATATTAGTGTGATTTCTGCATAAAATACAAGGAACGTACATGGGCTTTAATCCAATGCTTTCAAAATACTAGTTAGAAGCAGCCTAAGATCAAGAGTTCCTCTCCAGAGACTACAGCAGATTGTTCCCAACTGTGCGGGAGTGTAACGGGGATTATAAGGAGCTATATTTCTTCGTAATGGGGATGAGGATAGCATAGTTTAAAACCACAGACTGCACTTCGTGAGCTGGTTGCTTTATCACGAAAGAAGCTTAAGATAGCAAAATGAGAAGCGGTTGGGTCTGTACCAGGGATCTTGTGGGTTGTTAACACGTTTTTTCTGGAAGCAGTGGTGCTAGGATATGTGATTACTGCTTGATTATTCCTGTTGACAAACAGGATTTCATGTGTTGGTTTGTGCATTATGCAAACTGGTCCAGGAGTTACCTCCACAACAAAGCCCAACGAATGTGGTGGAGCGTGGAGAAACTGGAGAAATTTCACTGAATAGCTGGGAATATTTTGTTGCCCTTTTTTCTCCTTTTCTTTTTAATTTTATTTTTTCTTCCCATATTCTGTATTAGAAGATCTGTTCCAAATTTACTGCTGGCTTTATTTAATGAAATTGACCTCGAATTGCATTTCTGGTGAGCACTAAGGCTACAAGCATAACAAGAAGCAAAATAGGCTTTGGGTTGCTGCAGGTCTGGCGACTCCACTAATAAGAAAACCAAGCAAGTCCATTAATAAGAATGCTAACAGCTGCTCTAATAAACCTGCCAGTGAGCCAGTATGTGGGTTTTGTTTGGACTTCTGTCTTTTCCTCCACATGGAAGCAGGCATTCACTAGATAAGAAGTGATGAACTTTATTATCAGTGCCATATTTGTTGTTTTGTTTTTTCTTTTGGCAGTGGACCCAAACTTAACCAATCTACTAAAAATCAAGAGCTACTTCTCAAAAGCTTGCAATCAATTACTGATATTGTTAGAGGGGATATACATACATATCTATTTCAAGCTTTTCTCCCCAATGCACAGAACAGGATGGGGCATGAAGTACCCACCCCAGTGGCACAGAAGAAAGAAGTAGATGCCTATGTTCAAAGCCTTGAATTCTCTTGTTTTCATTTTTTTTTTAATTTCTTTTTTATTTTTTAATACTTACAAAGCTTTTTCTGACAGCTGAGATTCAGGCTGGCGACACACAGACGACATTAGGTAGAGACTCACAAGACAGGATCTTCCAGGCATCATGGGCACAGGTTTTGCCAAATAATTGTCTTTAATATGCTGGAGAGTGCACGTGTTTCTGGAGCAGAATTTGTGCCTCTGCACCAGCATAAAGTGTTTACTGAGGATCACAGTTTTAGTGCTACTAAATGTTAAACATATTGCCTGGACTTGCAGAAGAAGCAATTACCTTACAAATGTATTCATTTTATATGATGATCAATACATGGAGTTTAAAAAAAAAATAACTCTTCTAAACAACCAAATCAATGCATAGTGCTTTATAAGAGTCATTATTATCACCATGGCTCTAATCAGCTCTTTTCCTGCCTTAATTGGCCATGTATAGCAAAGGACAAGTTTAGAGCAGCCTTTCCCAGAAGGGACTACTGTAACTGTAGACATGGTCTAAGTTACAGGGAAACATAAAAGCTGTATTTCAGAAGAGAAGTCTGGCAGGTGATGGGATGTTCAACTGAAAGAGGTCAGGAGTCAGACCTCATTTCAAACTGAGATTAAATCTGAGATAAGGTTCAAGTTCAGAGGGTTGGTGAGCAGGTTTTTTTCCTTTTATGAGATTTTTACACAAACTGTATTTAAGAGACAAGTTAGGCATGTTTTCTGAAAAATAAAAGAGCCATTAGCTGCATGAAACCAAAGCCAATAAATAAATGTTGTCTCTCCAAGCTAATGCTCCCTCAATGCTTCCAAAACTAAAAAGAAATAAAGCTTAAAAAGATAAGTTATCCCCTCAGCAAAATTATCTCCCAAGAACCTGGCAACTTTCATGAGCTATAAAATTCAATTAACATTTTTTGCTTTGTGTGTCACACTTCAATTAAGTAGAAAGCTTATTAATCATATAGAACAGGAGTGTATTTAACATGAGATAATGTGCTGGATTTCAGGACTTTGCTCCTCTGGTTGTGACTCAAACCCAGGATGGTCTGTAGCTTGTTTATGCTTTTGGAAGTGGAGGGATGGGAGTCGTCCATGGTGTATTTATCAATTGGAAAAATGACTGGAACTGCTCTTGAAGGGCTTGGAACAATCCTTCCCTGCAAACTGCTGAATCCGTGCCTGGCACTGCAAACATTCTAGCAACACGCTAAAAATGACAACTGGGTTTCTGAGAGGGCTCCAAAATCTTCACAGTACAGACTACGAAATGCTCTATGCCTAGGAAAAGGTCAGGTTTTCAAGATGCAGAAGGACTTGTTTGGAAAAGCATTTGGCTGCTTCACGCTTAGGTACCACGCTCTCCCACAACTGCGTATTTTCTGAAATCCCAATAGTCACTGCCTTTGAAAATCTGCCCAGGAGACGTGAACCACCAGCTTTGTCCTTGCAAAGGGAAGAGAATGATGCTCTGGTGGTTTTGGCACTAGAAGAAACCCCAAGAGCTCTGTGTTTTCATTTTGATTTTGCCATTGTTTTTAACAAATCATTTACACTTGTGAGCTTCAACTTCTCATCTTTAAATAAGGACTGACCCCAGTCCCCTCGTTTACAGAAGGGTTTGTGAAAAAAAAAACACAAAGGACCTGTAATAAAGAATGCCATTAAAATGTAGGTTCTTCCAGGCAAAGGAGCATCTCTTCACCTGACATCTCTCAGCGCCTGGTGGGACCAGCTCCCCAGCAATAACGAAGGAATGCTACAACACAAAAAATGCTCTGGGCAACGCCTTCTTGCATGATAAAGCGTAACAGCTAGTCCATCCACACTGCTGAATGACATAGGTATGAAAAGATTAATTCAGATACCTTTCCAAAATATCCAGAGCTTAGCCTTCCAGGCTGCCAAAATGTTACTGGAAATCTCATGAGAGTTACAACCCCAACTACTTCTGCCATTTCAGCACTTTCAGCTTGAGCTAAGAATTGGAACCTTAGCATGGAATCGGAAAAAAAATTAATGGGATTTGTCAGAAACTTCAAAGAAGTTTGGCTTGATAAGTAATAAAGGATCCAATATTGGCAAGATATATATATATATATATTTTTTTTTTCTCCCATTCAAGCAGTTTCTTAATTACAAAAGAAACAGAAGCAGAAAACAGGAAAAAAAACCCCAAACCTTTAACATGCCATATGGTCAGGAGTAGTTGGAAAGAAAGAAGTTTTCCTTCTTATGTTTCAACTGAAAGTTTTTATTTATTAAAGATGATTTAAACTCTAAAAATTTTAAAAGATTATAATAGAAAACAATAGTGGTTACATGTGTCAACTTTGCAGAAGAGACCAAAAAGGATTTAAAAAAAAAAAAAAAGGAAAAAATTCTTCAAGCGTAAACCCAATGCCGTAGTAAATCATTGTATGTGCTAAACAAATCAGCGTGATGCTGATAAAGCTTCTTTGGCTGCTCTGAGACACATTTCAAAACGGTTTTTAAGCTGGTGGTTACATCCCGTCTGTGATATGTAGTTGTGTAACTAACCAGGTAAGCCAAAAAAGTATCAATAAATAAATCTTTAAGAAACATAAAACGGGATTTGGCTCAAAGGACAAAAGGACCTGTGCAAGAAATTTCCACATTAAAAAAAACTCTGCTCTTTCTGAATCCTGAGGTGAAGAAACAGTTTGAAATTAAACAGACAATTCCATAATTTTAGGGGGAAAATATTTATTATAAGAGACAAGTTCACCAAAACATCCAGTCCAAGTTTAATTTAGAAAAAAATTTCTCAGTCCCTTGCCCAAATTTGCTAGCAGTTGTAAGCTGGAGCACGATGGATTCGAGGGCTTGGGAAAGATTTAAGCTGTCTGTGTAAGTGCCGCGATTACCAATTTTGTTATCCAAAGTTATTTTTGCTTTTAATTCTTCTCCAGAAGATCCAAAAGGCTAGCTTTTGAGCATAGGACCTTTTTTTTTTTTTCTCAAAGAGCTGTGCAATAGATGGCAAGACATCCTTCTCTCCAAACTATTTGTAATTGCAATTGGAAAGAAAGTGAGCAGTGGAGATATTTTCCTAAAACAGAAAGGGCCAACAGAAACATCCCAGAATAGGGCAGCTGGGCCCTCTATGTTGAACCATCTTGGTCTGAGATAAAGCAAGAGGTCAGCAGTGGAGCTCTGCTCTCCTCTGAGGAGGACCTGTTTCACATCATCTCACAGCAGGTCCACCAGGTATCTCCTGCACTTTAAAAGGTTGACTGGAGGAGGAGGGACCGCCCGGCCATGATGGATGTACTCCCTACAGTTATCTTCTGAAGCATTAAATGTGAGAGACAAGATTTTTTGGAAGGCAAAAAAAGAATAAGTTCTAGAAGTGGTTGCAGATGTCCAGCAAGAGGCATGAGGGCAAGGAAAGGGGTTGCTTCAGGCACAGCCATGGTGCTAACAAGGCTCAACACTCCCCAGGGCTCTCTCAGTGCTGTGGAGGCAGCACGGACACGCCATGGATTGGTATGGCCCATGGATTGGAATAGCCCATGGATTAGTATGGCACATGGATTGGTATGGTACATCAATGGGGACTGGATGTAGGGCAACTGGAGCCCCTAAGCTGAGGATCTCGCTCCGTTGATTCATCCATGCCTCACCTGAACTGCTCAATGCCCATATATGATATACACCTCCTTGGAAGACAGTTTTAAGTATGTCTACCTTGTTCTGTTGGGTGTTAAAATATCACAGGTGAACCCCCTGGCCCTATCAGAAATTATTTACTTTTGTCTCAATTTTAACGGGGCAGCACATTTCCTTTCTTTGATCTATTTAGCTATTCTTTTTTTTTTTTTTTTTTTTTAAACAGAAAAAAGTTAGATTTTATCCAGCCTGACTTCTGCCTTTCCAAAACACAAAGTTCTGCTCAAATTATGGAAGTCAGGTAGTAAAAGGAATTACCCTGTGCTAGGTTTCTGTGTTTCTCATTCCAGTTCCATTGCTACATTGGAATTGGAAATAAACCCACCCAAATAACAAAACAATAAACAAACAGAAGGGAATAAAGAAGCTGGAACAAGACTATTAAAAAAACAAACACTGAATTTGTGTCCAGGTGAAAATTTAGGTTGGTTTATTGGTTAATCGAGGTCACCTCCCCTGGCACCAAAGGCAATTTTTTCTTGTTTCCCCACTGCCATCACGTTGTTGCATGGTGCATGACTATTTTTCTGTTGATTAAACTACTAAAAAAAAAAAAATAATATGAAAACCAGTGCTGGATAACCGCATATTACATGTGCATGAAAAATCTGTGCTGGCATGGCTCTGCGTAGTGTTTAGCAGGTGAGGTCATACAGCAGCAGAGCACATCTTTTGTTTTTGACTCTTGGAAATCAGTCAAGCTTGGAAAAGGGAAAGACCAGAGAAGACGACCTTTCCTTCTTTTGAATATAGTTCTTTCTCACTTCATATTTTTGATGCCACTGATGACCAATGTTAAGTCAAATCCCGTAAGCTCAATATTGCAGAGCAAGTCGCCAGGCTAGCGATCTAGTGTGGGGGAATTGTCTGCGACTGGAAGCCCAATGCTGCCAGTAGGCCTTGCTGACAATTTTCCATTTTTGAGATTTTGATAAAAATTCAACCTTTAAGACAGCAAATAATAAACAGCCCTGGAAAAAATAGTTGACAGAAGGTTTGCAAAGTGCGTGGTTTTGTCCCCATTTTATCCTATGAGAGATCATTATGACTAACAATGCTCATTTTATATAATTGGTTGTATAATTTTATGACCTCAGTTATACCAAATTGTATTTATAAGCACATGTTCAGGGACGCAGCAAATGTCAGAGCGTATGACAGTCAATGAGAAAAAACCTGTGTCATTGCCCGAGTCTGCTGGGATGGGTCACCTGCAGAGACAGAAAACGATGGCTGAAGCTACTATACTCACCTTCCTCTGCCTGTTTAGGTAGCTAATTTATACCACAGTGGTGATAAAAACAGTCTTTGCTGCACAACTCTGGAAAAAAGATTCTTGAAGGACAGTTTGATCTTTAAATCTGTGTTTTATCTCCTGAGCTCAAGATGGTGGCTTTTCTGCAGGTCCTCTTCTTGGTAGAAACACAGATCAAATCCTCATGAAAATGTCCTTAAAATTTGTGTTTTAAGGTAAAACAGGTAAAAAGTCTGGATCCATCCCTGAACTTCCTTTGGTTAGCGTGTTGTTTGGATTCTGGGGTTTGGTCAGTCTCAATAAACGGAGTTGACAAGCTCAACCTGGTTAATTCATCATGCATCTGAAAATGGACCAAGGAAAAGAGCAGATCTATTTCTATTTCTTCAGAGGATGCAAGTCTGAGACTAAGAAGAATAAAACATCTAGAAGCTTACGTTAAAAATAACAGAAGGTTCATCATCTTTCTTTAATCCATACCCAAAAGTGACCTAGACTCGGAGAGAATACAGAGCTTTCAAGACAGTTTCAGAGTTTCTATGAGCTCATGACCCTTTGTGTAATCTGTATTACATGTGAAATTGTTTTGCAGTGAACTAGGAAACGATCAGTATCCAGCATGTCACCAGGGACTCTTTCAAACTGTATAATTAGAATAATTTCACTTGTATTGGGCAGGGCAGGGATTCAAAAAGCAATTCAGAGGCAAAAGGGCAAGCAGCCAGACCATGCTATGTGGAGCTGAGTTATGTACTTTGCATTTTATTACTCTTCCACGTAGAATCTGGCAGTGGCGTATTTAGCGAACGCTGCTATTTGTTGTCTGCAAACACTTCTGAAAGAGCGTACCAGTCTGCTCAAGTTCAGTACAATTGAGCTAGGAACGGCTGGGAATAGCTTGCAGAAAACACAATGCAGAAAGTTATGGTTTGGAAACCGTGTGGCAGAGGCTCTCAAAACCCAAGACAGCTGGTGCGAAGGGGCCCGTTCTAAGCTAGAAGGACAGGAAAGCCTATAGGCACCATTGCCACTGGTGTAGAAGTGGGAACGGAGGGATGTTCTGTGTCCAGGACATCCATTCCTGGGTCAGTCACTGATTTTCTTGCAATAGTTGGACAGGGACTTGAACATTACCAAACACCTTTTGCAAAGAGTTTATCTGTCCCAGTGCAATCGTATTACCTTCATTCATTGATTTGTATGGAGAGAAAATATTTGTAGTGCAAGGAAGAATAAATTTTGTACAGAATTCCCTGAGGCAAAGATCCGTGTTTTCATGAGGTTTCCATAAGATTTGTGAAAGGTTTTTCTCCCAACATCTTCTCTGAGATGTCTCCCTTCATACACTCCTTTCCTTTTGTGCTTTCTGCCCTCTGCGAAGTGTTTGTTCAGCCGCACTAAGCCACACACTTCTCCCTCTCTGGGAATATTTGTCTTTCACTTGTTGTAAGGAAGATCTGCAGCCTTAGAAGAGAGATAAAAACAGGTATGAACACCTCAGGGATTACGTGACTGCCTTGGTGACACAGCTCCTCGTACATCGGGCTCCTAGTGCCACAAAAAGAATCTAGTGTAAACAAAATCCTGGTTTATACCTCATTTTATGTGGGTACAAAGATCTAAGATAGCTTTCCTACAGCAATACAATATGTATGTGAGATACGAACTGGTTCTCTTGGAAAGTAGAAATAGTTGAAGATGTAGAGACAAAATCTGACCTTAAAATTCTTAGTATAATTCTGGATCTTCCCGCTCTCAGTTTTACCAGCATGAAGGTACCTGTTCCTGTGCAAGTGAACTGGGGCAGAAAGATAAATTCTGAAGATCTACCAGTAAAAGTAGCCCGATTTGCCGCACTGAGGTTGAGATGCTGAAAGGTTTTCATTTGTTTTTTTTGGTCAACCTTTTTCCACCTTCCTCAAGTCTAGTAGTCCTTGAGACACCCTCTTCCCTCGTGCTCCAGGCAGGCAGAGTGGTGCCTGAACTGTACAATGCCAGGGAATCTGCCTTCAGGCCTGAGTGCAGGTGAGGAGCTCATAATTCCCATTTTTTCTAACCCCTTTGATGACATTTTCTCCCTGCATCATAGCTGGCCAGCATTTCAGGTAGGACTTCTAGACGTGAAAAAATCAGGCCACCAACGTCTTTGCACACTGCAAAGGGAAGAACAGTAACACAGAGGTTGCAAGAGCGTTTTCCAAGACAACTGATCTTGGTGAAGTGCTTTGAAGAGGACTGGCATTATATAAGTGCCATCTGACAGTCAAAAGATTCCTACAAAGGACAAATTAAAGCCAATTAACCTAGCAAGAAGTTAGTCCTTCCCTTATGATAGCAGCTCCGCTCTGATAAAAGCAAGAATTCCAGCAAGTTGATGATTTCATCTCCTTGGCACGGAGATTGCTGCACAGCTGCACGGCTGAGATGTCACAATGAAAGCAAACGCTTACAAAAGGTTGTTCTTTATGTTTTTGGCTTGCAAATGTAAACGGCCTGTGCTATCCATACATGCCAGGAATGTCAACAGTGGCTTGAGCGTGCGTCTAGTCCCCTCTAATCCAGGACAAGGCAAAACTACAAGTGATAAATCCTCTCACTTTCGGAGCTCAAAGCAGCAAAAGAATCGGTATTTGGACAGAGAAAGATTTTATACTGCCTTGGGCAACATCTACTCACAGGAGAAAAAACGTACTCTGCCAGAAGAGCAGAAGAGGTGATGTGCATCAGCCTTCCCCTCTCTCCTGTTGCCGTGACTTAGAAGATGGTGAGTTTTCTCCCTCTGGTCCTCCCAGATGGACTGCAGAAAGGAAAAAAAAGTAGTACAAACTACCACAAAAGCAGTAGTTTGTAGAGCTGGTTCACTTAAAGTGCTTTTGGTGTAGGGACTTGACAAATGGGCATGTTTTCCAGAAAAGAAAACCTTTTGAAATGTTTAGTGGGCCCGCGTGCAGCTGTGCTTTGCACACTTGTGCTCCACACATTTGTCAGGGGAGCACAAGTGTGGGTTTGCCTTGGGCTGTGAGTTGGCAGCGCCGTCAGAGCCCTGCTCCGACACAGCGCGGGAGTTCCCTCAGACCTGCGAGAAAACGCGTTTTCATGGAAAGCAAAGGCTTTACAAAAGGCAGAGGAAACATGGAGTTGGGGCCAAATCCCAGTTCTCAGAGATGGGATGGAATTTTCTCTTTGGATAGATTATCACATAACAGCCGTGTAGAAGTTTTTCTCTCACTTTTCCTGAACTACTCCAGAATATAGACCACGACTCACCTCCTGTATCCTTTCACCTCGGCATCGTCTTTGCAGTTCATAGGAGCCTCTTCCTGTGTCTCAAGTTTCCCACCGCCCTCGGTGTTGAGCAGCTGGTTCTGAGGTGCAAGACCCCAGTTGCCCCAGGGTTCCCAGCACAGCTGTCCTTGCAACATCGAGGTGATGTGTTTGCCTGGAGCCTCTTGGTTTTCTTTGAAATGTAAGAGTTCGGGAAATGGAGAGAGAAAAAGGGAATACTTAGATGACCTGAAAAATACTACTGCCAGTTTGTAATATGAACCTGAAGTCTGTAAAATGATGACAAGTATGTGAAATTGTAAGATGCTGGCTGACATTTCAGAGTACAAATGCTTCATCCAGATTGCAAAATATTAATGATTTCAAATGGAAAAATCTAATGGGCCAAACACTAGCTTCTCTTTTCTATTTTAGGGACACCTAAAGTATGCTTTTTGTTGTTTTCTAAGAGAAACTAAGCATGTTCTGGAAGTGAAATGATTCGAGTTTAAACATGTGAAGTATTAGAAAAAAAAACCCCAAACCAAACCTCAACAATATTCACACACACTGTAAATGTTAAGATAAAAACCACAGATTGAGATTCCCATCAGGTTGAAATTGATTTTCAGCATTTCGAAGCAGGTTCTTAATTTAAAAAAAGACATAGTGCTCTGTTACTTTCCTGGCACTTTAGGTTATTAACCACTAGGTAGTAGCTTAAAATTTATGCTTTTTCCTCAGTGTTTCTGTTTCACTTTCTGGTTCTTGAGTCAATTCCAGAACAGTTAGGCTGTGTTTAACACCATCAAATGCAATAATGACATTTAAAGTAACTCAACTGTAACTGCTCTGGACTTCCTTAAGAACATTACTAACTTCCATAACTTTTCCGAACAAGTAAGGATGGATTTCCATTCTCCTTTCTGCTGTTTTATCTTCCTTCTATATATCTGCAGAGGTACTAGAATTTCCCTAGACTTTTTTGAGATCTTATTCTTTGAAGACACGGCAGGCAGCGTGCCAGCCTCACGGTCAGGTGCAGTAATCCAGTCAGTGTATAATTTTCAATCGCGCACGCACAAATTAAACTGCAGCTGCTGTCCACAGTTAACCCGATCTGCTCGCTGAGACATCATTAGGGAAAATCAATTAATTTTTCCATTCTCCAAAATGCTGCTGAAGTTGAAAGGGGTAGAAGGAAGAGAAAAGAGGGAAAAAAGGGGCTGCTGTGCCTATTGTGTGAGAAAGATAAAACCGACGGTATTGAGTAGCCAGGTTGATGCAGGTCAGTTACAGCTAGAAAGAAAGGAGATACAAGCAGTTTATATTACATTTTATGTATGAAAATGAGAACTGGCCAACCATGAAGCAAACCTGCTTGGTGCTCAAGCACGACTTCCTTGCTTTTTCACCAGACACTTTTTTCCATGTCCTTCTGCTTCATAATCCTGGGTTGAGATTAGTTAAAGGTGAATGGAAAATGTTATATGAAAAACTACAGGAAAGCCTACCCTGAAAAACTTGACACTGGCTTCAGACTCCTGAAGGTTCAGGAATTTGTTATAATTCATTAAAAATCAGCTGTAAAATAAGTCTTTGGAAAATGGGATAACTTACAGTAGGATTATTTTTTTTTTTATCATGAGCCAGACATGGAAAAAGCCAAAGACAACGACTAATTGAAACTCATAGCACAAGGCAAAAGATAGACCTCTGAAGAAAAATACATTAGAACGGCTTTTATGAGATGAAATGGAGCTGAGTGCATTCCAGGTTTTAATGGAAATTTAAAACCACATTTTTTAAAGATGGACATTTCAATTTGAGTATATTAATCAATTTTTAGAAATGTTGTAGTTGATGTTCACTACAAAAAACCTTTTATTTGGTTAAAAAGATTAAATGCTCAACTCAAAACACTATTCTTGCAAATTCTTGCTTGAAGATGGGGATGTTCTGATGATAATCTGAAATGAATCATCAAGAACTGAGCTGGCCAGAGAAAATTAATCCTATTCAAACATCCATACTGAAACTTTAATGAACTAAATGTTTTTTATAATTGTGTTTTCTTAAGGAAATGCTAGCTAAAAGCAAAACAAACCCGAATCATTTTAGGAGAAAATAATCTTAATATCTATAATTTTTCTTAAAACGTTGCACTAGAACTTGAATTAATTAGATGCTATTATGTATTAAATTTTTTATATAGATGCTATAAACAACATCTCTTAGCCAGAACACAGTTATTCATGGAATATTTCAGGCATCAATCCATGCACTTACAGAATCTTTAGACAACTGGTAAAATACCATTCATAGACAACTGAATGTCTTTTTTTAAAAAAAAAAAACAACAACCAAACAAACAAGCAAACATTGAGTGGTAGGATAAGAAAACCAGAAAGTTTTCTGTGTGGCACAGATGCTGCAATAGGACTGTGTGATCTCAGAAGGCTACAAGCAGCTCACAGAGCGATGGTGAGACTGCTCCTAGGCTGAATAAAAGCAAGAGAAAACAAATCACAGTAACTGAGTGGCATCTCCAGCAGTGTCAGCACCTAGCAATGTCAGGTCCTGTAAGCGCCATCCTTCTCCTGGGAATTTTAACCACAGAAACATAAATCAGAAAGTAGAGGGGTTTTTTAGAAAATTTAAATTATGGCAATTCAGGGGTATAGGGAGGAGATGACACACAGGCTCTGTGGGTCAATTGTAATTATTTTCTGAGGAATTTTCTTGCTAGCTCATGGACACTGCTGAGACTGTGTCTGTCCTTCCTTGAAGCTGGAGGATGAGCTGCAGGAGGGAAATACTGCAAAACCTGTACTCAAAAGCCACATACTTTACGCTATGCTTTATTCTTTTGAATAACAAGTAAAACTTACCAAAGCATTTCAAAATGCCAACTTTGCAATGAGAAAAAGGGTCGGACTGAGGTGTGGGAAATTCCCCCTTCTGCGCCCAGTCCCCTTCCCATCAAAACAAACACACACCCCCATGGGATACTGGTGGGTACAAACCATGTCCTTAGTCAGAGATCATTATCAGTCCTACCAGATGCCATAATACACCTGAGCGATCACATCACTAAGTAATTAACTAAGTAATCAATCAATTAATTATAAGGGAAATTTACTCTTGTAACACAAATCAGTTCAGGAGCTCTGGTTTCAGAAATAAGGTATTTACTAAAAGAACTTAGGAAACAGAGCCACCTTGTTTGCAGGAGAGACTCTGTTATTCTTAATTAACTTTTCTGAGTGCAGGTAGCACTCAAATGACCACAGACTCAACCGTCAGCTGGTGTGAATGGGCAGAGCACTGGTAGAGGTGAGGGCCAGTAGCCTTAGGACGGTTGTCAGCCTGGGTCTAGTTTTCAGCTATTAGCAGAATAGGTAAAGCTTTCTTCTTTTTTTTTTTTGATAAAAATTTACTAAAGCAGACTTTTCTTTCCCACTGCAATTTGTGTGTACCCCTAGTTCTCCTGGGACCTGAGCATCACTGAGCTTGACTACAGTCCACAAGCAGTGAGATGTGTGTTACGGAGCAATATTGCAGAAACTGCAATATTTTGGAGGAAGAACCCATTGATTAATGAACTAAATGAGAAGTTTGTTCAGAAAATGTTTTTGCTTTGTGGAAGACTTGTTGGGTCCTACAGTTTGAGAGGTCCCAGAATTCAGGTACCCGGAGAGCTGCTCCGCAGGACCACTGCAAAACCCCTGGTTTCCTTCCGCGCAGTGAATCCTACTGTATCCTCAGGACAGACTGAAAAGCATCACCCACAGAGGGCAAACATAGAAAAAAGGGTAATTTGTGTATAGTCATTTAGGACAAAACTCCAGTTTTGTTTTCTGGATGTGAACTTGACTCCTACCATTGCTGAAATAAGTAATGACTTTTTAAAAAAATCTGGCCATCATCTGTAAAATGGCTACTGTATCCTTTGCCTATCTTTTCCTACCTAAAGCCTGGGCTTTGGGGGGGGATATACAATGCTCTGCTGAATATTCAGAGATCCTAGCTGTAATCTAGATTTACTACAATAAAAATTAAAGAGAAATTGTAATACCTAGTCGTACCCTGCAACCGTTATACCCATAAGCAGTGAGCCGTCCTCTGCGGGTTGATCTGTGCTCTAGGTAGCCAAGATGGTGTCACTACTCCCCAAAATATTTATTTGCTAATACTGCAGTGCAGCTTTAACTAGGACCTGGATTTTTATACTGTGCGTGCTTTTCTTAGCCCACCTATGTGCCCATTTGCTCACAGAGAAGATTAAGGAATCTGGGCTATGAGTTATGTTATTGCATGCAAAATACAACTTGCATTTGTTTCACTGAATATAAGTTTAAAACATAATTGCAAATACAAATGAAACAGTAAGCATGAATTTGTCGAGAAATGGAAAATGACATTTTTCTGGAAAGGTAAAATAGAAGGATTTGGATGATTTGCTTCCAAAGATGCATAATGGAGAGGGGAAACACATTTTCAATGACTTCTCAAAGCCTGATGTAAAGCTGCTGCTTTTCATATGGACATAATCCATTTGTCTCAGGCAATATGGAAGTCAGAGCTCCTGACTGTCCCGTTACTACAGCTCTGGGTGCACAAAAGGATATCTCTTTGTATTGCTTAGACATAAAGGTATTTATTAGGAGTTCATTAGCTGTTCATTCAATTAAATGTAATATACATCTAGGAAAATCTAGTAGATTGCTAAGGGTAGACTGTAAATAAACAATAGTATTGCCAGTATCACAGTTTATGCGGGAAAGGGGATTGGACTAGAAAATATTATCTTTAAATACTCTTTTTCTTTAATAAAGTAGTGCTAAAGCATTACTAAAGCCAATATTTATCCACCGAGTTTGCACCATTCTTATTGACAAGTCCAAGAGCCTACTTTCCACTTGGATCCCCAAGCTGGGGTTTGCCGTGTCGGTAAACGGTGTCTGAGCACAGAGTCCTGGGGACCCGGAGAGTTCCTGCAGCTGAAAATGTTTGATACGTGTCCAGCTGTGTAGCATGATCTGTAAAACACAACCCTAAGGTCTCCTGCTTTAGGGGGATGCAGAAAAAGGGGTGAGAAAGTTTTTTTTTTTATTTCCATTTTTTTAAGAAAAAAAAAAAGGCAAAACCATTTATTGAAATGCAGCTTATGTGCATCACGGGAATGTGAAAACACGCTGTCACACAAATGACAAATAGCACAGATCTCCTCCCACAGCCAGATCTCAAGCCCCTGCCCCAAAATCTCACAATATTAAAATTGATAATGTTTTTCTTTGTCCTTTTTTTTTTTTAAATGGGAAATTAGGTGAGTTATTTTAGCTTGAGGGGAGGAAAAAATAATGAAAATTTTTGTGAAACCTACACTCCTTCACATACAATTTCAGTTCAAACAATTAAAATTTTTCAGTGTTAGGAATTTATGAAAGGGAAATGAGGACAATACTAACAATAGCACTATCAGGGCATTTATAAAGTGAATTTATTATCCTTACTATTGACCAAATGGAATGCTGAGAGACAGACTGGGAAATTTTGGATTAATTTATAGGCACACAGCTTAATTTATAGGTTCCTACAATTGGGTAGAAATACTTCTTGAAATCGCATCAGTCAGAATAAATCCTATTTATCAGTGTTTTAAGTTTGCTATATAAAGGAGAATGGAACATTATATGTTTTCTGGCAACTGACGGACTTGGGCAACCAACCGCTTTTGGCAAATTAAGAGTGGAATCTGAAGAAATACCTGATTTCCTAAACACTATTGCCTAATTGGAGGATCTTACATTGGGTGTGTCTTTCCAACTCCTGTGATTCACGTATAATACAGCCATACCCTTTAGAGAACTACATGCCAGATTTCATGTTTTCATGTCACGTTGAAGTGGATGCTGGGAATTCTACGCTTGCTCCATGTTGCAATGCAAACACTTCAATTTAATGACCAGTGACAACTCCCATGTGAAGAGAAAAGAGATAGGAGAAAGGAAAGCAAAGAAGAAAAAGGGAATTTAATAAAATTTCTGGGCTATAAAAATATGTCTTGAGAGGGGAGAACCTAAATGTGGCTTCCTTTCAAAGACATCTATGTAGGCATCTGTGTGACATAGTATTAAACATCTAAGAGTTGGACATTGAGTCTAAGGTGGTGTCCCAGACTCTGAAGTGAGCTGGGAGAGAAAGGGATGATTCATTCAGGTTGGTGGTACAAATCACTCTCTGAAGATGTCTTTTAGCTCTCAAGCGACCAAAGAGGCTGCTTGGACAATCAGCTTAGACCTGATACCCAACTTCTAGATCATAAAGTAAAGGGAGAAGAACGTTGCCCTCTGTTCTGCAGCACTTCACCAGGCTTGGCTTAAGGTAGATCAGAGCATGGTGATTTCATAAGAAGAACATTCAGCAGGCTACTAGATCGCATCACCGCTTTGGCTGCTTTCCTTTCAGCAATCGTTCGTGGGGCTTGGGCGGTGCCGCAGCTCCTCAGGGTCAGGAGGAAGGTGCTTTTTGTGGAAGCTAACCCTGCAATAACTTCAAATTAGGAGCTTAGCAGATTGAAGAGAATAATGAAGGCCTAATTCCCTTTCCAGGAAGAGCCTACAGGGAAAAGGTTTGATAAACAACATCACTAGTTCTTTGCTGTGATGGAAGAAGAGCCTTAATTCCTCAAATATGCCAAGATTATATTCATACTGAACAATGCTTTACGTTTCCTAGGTAACATGAATATTTTCTTCCTCAGGGATGAGAAATTTAGGCTAGCAATTTGTTCTGAGGTGGTACAGTTGTTCCCTTTCTACCAAACAGGCAATCCAAATTCAGATCAAGAAGGAAAATTGAAGCAGAGGAGCACTGATGTTCTGTACAGAGAAGTGCAGGAGCTGGGCTGGTAGAACAGCTAGATAGGAATGTGAAAAACTGCATGAGATGAGCAGACTGTTTTCCAGGGATTGAGCAGGATAGCACCTGTCTGGCATTAAGTGACAAAGGGTGCAAAAAAACCTCAGGCAAAATTCAGCCATTCTACACCCAAACTCCTAAGCAGGAGATGGACTGCCCAGAAAAGACTAGAGAGCAATCAATTGTCCCGTGGAGGGAGTAAAGCAGGGGCAGAAAACTTCCTCCTCCTGCATCTCCTTTGAGCTGGTTGGGTTTTGTGCACCTGTGCCTTACCAGCAAGGAATCTCTGTTTTGCAAAGCTGGCTCAGGCTGTTTCCATGAGAGGCTGCTGGATGTTCTCCCACTCTTACAGAGGCCTGGAGTACGCGCTCTCGCAATTGGATGTTTGATTGTGTGTTTGACTGCTAGCACCGGTGCGTTTTCATACTTCCAACAGGAAAATTCATCTGATCAGTGACAAACCTGTTCTTCTGACAGGAGTAAAAAAATACCCATTAAGATTGCTTTACATGGAGATGAGCATAAGTATACAAAAACAGATGTCAGTTATTTAATTGGCTTAGCCTTTTGTTCTCTGCTGAGTCAGACAAAAAGCTCAGAAATCTGTCATTATCTAGCTTTTCTTATCTATGAAGTCTGAATCTATTATTCTGAGGTAGCATGTTTTTAATCCACTCTGCTCAATATGACCTCATGGCTGTGAGATCGCGTTGTCGTACACAAACGCTTAATTGTGTGGGCTTCACGTGGACACCAGGGGATTAAACATGATGGATTTGAACATGAGATAGCTGGATGCAGGCTGTTGGCCTCGTATTTTGCTTTATTTCTAGGGACAGAACACTTAATACAAGGCATATGTGGTGCCAAGCATCTCCCACTTTATCTTGCGCTGAACCTCCTCCTGACAGAGGCAATGGATTTCTTCACAGTTTGTTGCTGTTCTAACAAGAATATAACATTTGCAGAGGTGCAAGAGTTTGCAATTCAGATCTAGTTTTCTCAGCTGATTGGTTACGATGAACAAGCTAAGCTTTGCTTCGTCAATCTTTCCCCTAAAAGATATGTTTTTGAAATTCCCTGCTTTTTTTAACTTCACTCTGAAAGGGGTAGCGGACGATACAGCCGAAATGACACTATGGTGACATAACAAAGAACAGTAAAGGTCAGACCAGATTAATTTGCTACAGGATCAGCTGGAGAATATTAAACCTCTTAGCTGTAATCCTTTGATAACCAGTCCTATAATGCAATCATCAGTGTACATCCAATAACACACATGTTAATTACTTTAAAATTATATTCTTTGTTTTTAATCAAAAGACAAATTTTAAAGGATGCCACCACCACCACCCTCCTCCCCAACAGCTAAAATAACTCATTTCAAATAAAAAGAGACTATTTTTATGAGGTGGCTGGGGAAAAGTCAGCCTGGAAAATATCCTTATGAAGGAAGCATCTGTCACAAGTCAAAATGTTATCACTGCTCCCTGGGGAGATCCAGCCTAGGTACAAGCACCAGTGAAATTCTCAGTGCTGAGTTTTGACAGGCAAAGAGTGGATTTTGCAGTCTGGAGAGTGTGTCATTGAGCTCGGTCTGAGCAGTTCACCCCCCTCAACCTTGGCCTAGCATACAAAACCCTTGAAAACCCCAAGTTTGGAGGAGGAGGTTTTTTTTTTTTTGTGCAGAGAGAATTTAATGCTCATGGAGAGGGGGCAGCAGCTTCACAGGAGATCCATGGGAGCACTTTCTCACGAAGCTAAAAGCCACATCCCAAATCAGCAGCCTTGCGCAGGGTCCCGCTCCTGCCGGCAGCTCAGCTCCGGCAAAGCCCACCCTCCACAACCCCCTCGGGCCCGTCGGAGGGAGAGCCGGAGCTCTGCCAACTGTGCAGTAGTTCATCTGCTACGCGGACAAACATGCGGAAAACATCAGGCGGCGACCCACTCATTTCTGTAACCGTTCCGGAAATAATTAACCACCCTCTAAAAACAAGAGCACTTGTGGGTGTGCTGTACAGCTTGCATGTGTGCATCTTCCTAAAAGGTGACAAAATGCTCCAAGTCTTAAAAATTAGGAAAAAAAAACGTCCGTGAATTGGTTGTGACTTCTCTCTGAGCCAAAACACAGTTACCATGAAACATTGGCTTTACTAAGAGCAGTGAAGTGCTGAACTCTTTTGCAGTCTGTCCACTTCTTTGATGACTAAACAGGAGCTTTGAGCTGTAATTTCAAGAATTCTCAGTGTACCAGTTGGAAAGTCTTAGTAAACAAATGGGTAAACCCCTCCCTCCTCGTTACGAAAGAGCAGCAATCAGGCTGGACTGAGTCTGGTTGGTATGGTCCAGCTCTTAACTGAAAGGGCAAACGCTGTTTTCCTTAAAGTAGCTTCTAAAGTCTTAAAGTCCTTGGGAAAAAAATCAATCCCATGGGTACTCTGAGAAAGAGTATTTATACACGACTTCAGTTCCAAATGCACTGTAAAGGTCTGGATGTACCCAATTATAACATTGTCCTTTTTGATCCTAACAATGTCATCGCTGCACAGTATAATTTCAGATTTCCATAACTCTTTCTTTGCTTTCAACATCCTTTCCAGTGATATTTGCTGATTGGAGATGGAGGTAGATGAACGAGTTCAACAACCAGTGCTGGGCCAAGGTATAAGGCTCCTTCAGAACAAAACTACCGCTCAGGTTTCTTAAGACCAACTTTTGAAGACAATCCAGCAGCACATTTCTGCGGCATCTAGCTACACCATGCAGCTCTCTGGATGGGTGCAGGATTTTTGGGAGGAGGTCAGGTCTTGGCAAACTGGGTTCAGCTCATTGCAGCAGCCTTCCTCTGAGAGCTCAGGTGAGTTTCCTGAAGTACTTTGACGTCCATCATGAAGTAAATTTATATCCATCACGTGGCAAACAATATGCTGAACCCCAGCTTGTGCCAAAAGAACTGAGTCAGGGGCGAAAATGAGTTTGAGAGGTCTTTCCCAACTGACTTGCAGTTTTTGGTGTATTTTAATTTTCAAGCCCTTTCTCTTTTGATAAATAACGTATTCCAAACAAAATATGTCCGTCGAAACCAAAATCCCTTGGACAAACCAATGAAGAAGCAGCATGTGCACTTTCCACTGATAGCTGATCCCAATATGTTATTGTGCTTAAAAAAAAAAAAAAAGAAGAAAGGAAAGTTGACCTCAGGGGCAATTGTTGCTTTGGATTGTGCCGTAATGCAATAGGATTTATAAATCTTTAATTGCAGTTGCTTTGCTATAAATGCTTAATGAAAACATGATGTCCAAATGGCTGTTGGAGGGTATTAGTGACTAGGCAGGGTTACAACGCTGCAGTGCTGTAAGTAACCTAGCAAAGGGCAGAAGCTACAAAGGATTCACATTTATTTCTCCTGTATCTGTTCTAAAAATGTGCCAGGGTGTGTGATGTGTGCGTGGATACACACGTGTGCATGGAATTACACAGCAATAGTTCGATCAGCTCGCCTGGGAAATTTTAGTTTGTGTGGGAAGGCAATTACATCACTTGACAGTGCTTTTAATTAAATCTTTGAAGGTTTGTTTAGTCAAAGAGATGCTCAGAGCCCTCTGCAGAGGGCTCGCTTTTGGTGTCTTCTACAGAGAGCTGAGTTGAAGGGGGAGGATGGAAGGGAAGAGGTGGGGGCTCCCTGTAGCACCCTCATCCCTGTCCACCCTCACTGCCAAACACCAGTGAGCTGCTGCACGGCTCCTCAGCCTCCTCATCTGCAGGGCTGGCACGTACGACCCCGGATCCTCGCCCTTTCGGCAAAGGCTCCTCTGATTCCCTTGTTCCCTTTCTTACCCTGCTTCCCCTTGGAAGTGAAGAGGCGGGCGGAGAGAAAGGAAAGGACCCCACCAGGTATAACCCATCCTTTAGTCAAGAGTTGACTCCTGGATGCAGATCCATTTAAAAAGTATTTCACATAATGATCTTTTCTTCCCCCCCCACCTTTGGGGAGGAAGGGAAGGGAAAGCAGCACAGACAAGCCCATGGCTGTTCTCACTCCTGTGGCTTCCTGAAGCTTTTACTCTGCACCATTTACCCTGCATAAATCAATTGCCAGAATATTAGTGCTTTGCTTCCTTGTTTACTCTGAAAGATTACGTCCCATTAGCAGATTGGTCTTGTAATTGAACTGAAGTGTAAAATGCCAATGTCCTGACAACCTGAATGTGCAGGATTAACTGCTGCAGACATTTTGGTCCTCTTTTGAAACATTCTGATTGAGCATAATTAATCCAACTGAACTGACAGGGTGATGGATGCTTCCAGCCACAGTGGTTTGCAAAGGGAAGCGGAGCTGGACGTATATATCATAGGAAGATAAAGAGGTAACAACAGACAACGGATTCTGGTTCTACAGTGCTAGTTTTTTCTCCATAAGACCACATCTCAACAGCAAAGTGCAAACCTCTCTTAGTGCCCAACTTCAGGAGCACCTACTTGTGTCAATTCACTTTTGGAGCACCCTATAAGCACCTGTTCAACTCTGATCATCTGCCTCAGCATCAGTTTGGAGCCAGGGTCTATCCCCCTTCAGCAGCGGTGTGTGGGCTGCCACCAACCTGAGCTGGGAAATGCGAGATTTTTAACCAATCCAGCTCTCCCGGGCACGTCTCCCGGGCAGAGCATTGACCCAGCAGAGAAAAGCTTCAGAAGAGGCAGCACACATCCTTTGGTTGTTGCATTAATCCAGCAGCAAAAGGGTTTTCTATCTCGGACTGGATTCTAGAGTCTGCACGCCGTACGGAGCTGCAGTGCTCAGAGGAAAACTCAGAAGTTTTCTAAAAGGGGGTATGGCAAGTTAGGTACTGACCATTTTCACCTAACAACAAGAAAAAAGCAAGTTTGGACAATTTCCACGTACAGTCCCACCATCTGAAGGACACAGAGCGAACCCGAGAGAGGAATCGTCGACAGTCGCACGACAAGCTCAGGGTTCCCGTTCTCTCCTCTCCAGCCTCGCCGTTGCCATGGCTGTTTACTCACTATTTTTATCATGTCGTCTGCCACATCTGCTCCCAAGGCTCAGGGCCAAAGCAGTGATTGAGGGCCAAAGCGGAGTGTTTATTATTTGTGGGATAATGAAAAAGGAGACACTGGTCTAGCAGGTACCGAGACGCAGGGTAAGAACGCAAGAAACCTCCTGGCTTTGCAGTTGGCCTGAGTTATTTTGATGTCTTCAATTTTTTCTGCCATTGCTTTTAACCCTTTTCTATAACAAGGACGAAAGGTTTTAAGAAAGAAGGACAAATAGATGCTTTGCAATTCTTCAGAACTGCAACCTTTTAAGTCCACTTCACAGAGGCGTCATTGTTCTCGTTTACCAGAAATATTTTAGTTTCTTGTCCCTAACCAAAATTAAGTTAGAAATCTTGTAAAAAACCCATATTATTGTGGTTACTTCCTCTAACAGATCCTGGAATTACAGAAGCACGAAACAATGAATAAAAGCAAAAAAAAAATCAGAAGATATGCTTTGCCACGTGCCTTTATTTTCAATTCCTATGAAGGGAACATCATTTACTGTCTCTTTCCGGTGTGAAAACAACACCTACACCTCGACTCAGCTTCTTGGCCTTCTACGAGCTCTCACACACCATCCACGCCTCGCGTTAGAGATCAAGAGGCAAAATGAAATTATGAGGAAGGAGATGAAAGAATTTGCTCGGGTTGGATTTCTGAGCACAGCCCCTGCTCGCTAGGCTGGAAGGTCAGCAGGGGTATTGCTCGGGGAGTCATATTCTGCTTTATTATATAACCCGTATCTCCGGAATTAAAGCTTAATCCCAAACTCTGGCTTGGAGTACAAATCAGAAAGGACTTGCTTACACTACCAGTAACGCAACCACCCTGTTTTCTAATGGTACAGTAACATAAGCATAAGCAAGAAGGATTTTTTTTTAATCTGAGCCACCATGTAAGGGAAATGAAGCTGCTGGTTCTCCTTTGCTGCAAGCCTACAGCAGCTGTCCAGAAAATAAAGGTTCTTGCCAGCACTTTGATGAAACACACAGAGTTTTGTATGGCATTGGGTGCCAAACACGCTGCTGATAGAAGCAATAAATCCACATCCAAAACCTAAAAATAATATTGGGATTGTTTTAAATTAAGGTTACGGAATATGGATTTAATTAGACCCTGCATGGATTCTGAATAGCAATTATTACATATTTGTTCAGGTTTAAGTATTTTTATAGGATTTTTTTTTCTTTAATCCTGTTGGAATATTTTTCCTATGGGATGGGGATCATCTTTGTGAGGGGAAGAATGGTCTTGTGGTTAGGGCTGGCCTGAGACTTAGGAGATCTGGGTTCGATTGCTGGCTCTGCCACAGACACCCTGTGTGAGCTTGGGCAAGTCATTTAACGGCCAGCTTTTTTTCCTTAAAATAAAAGTCCAAGGCCCATTTAAACATCTCAAAGATGCAGCTGCCAAGAACTGCTGAGTGCTCAGCATTAAAAGGAAGAAGAAAAAAAAAAAAAAGAAGAAGAAGAAGAAGAAGAAGAAAGCTGGCTGCCTATCTAAGAGTTGTCCTCTTTTGGTCCCTTCAGTGCATGCTGAGAATTTCAGAAAATCTGTCCCTTCGTGTCTCTATTCTTCATCTGTGGAGCAGAAACCGTAACGCTCCTCAGGCACTCAGTGATTCTGGAAGTTCTAGCAAAGCTGCAAATGGGGCATAAGATTCGGATGAACTTAAAATGATTTTACTTTGGCTTTTACGCCAGCAGTGGGTGAAAATATGAGAAACGTCACTGCTTCTCGCCAAACCGGTTAGCCGACTGGTGCAAGCGACCCATGAAAAGGAGGTGGGGGGGACAGTCTTTCTGTCGTGAATGCATTGTCTGGGTTTGACTTCAGCAGACTGGTGGCATGAGTTTTGGGAGTCATGTGCATTTGTTTATTGCTCACTACAGCAAGCCCCATTTTCAAACCGATTATTCAGAGTGTTGACTCCTTCTGCCCCTGGTTTGAACCAAAGGACAATTGCGGGCAATGTCCGAAGCTCGGATGGAGCCCCGTGAGCCCGCGGGACCTGTGCGGGGTTGGGCAAGGTTTGGACGGGAGGCTCAGCACCGTTTCGTGCGGCGTTTCCCAACACAGCTGCTGTGCCTGCCACTGCTTCTGGCTGCTGAACCAACACACGCCGTTCAGCGTCTCGTCTCGTCCCAGTCGCTTCCCAAGTTCCCTATATGGCCAGTCAGCCAAAAATTTCCATTGCGACATCAACAGTTCTCAAGTATACATCTGCAGTTTGGCAACCAGCGGGTTGTAGCATGATAGAGGGGACCTGGAGAAGCTGATGAAATCAGACATACCAGTATTTGTTTAGTTATTTAGGACAAGAGAGAACAGAAAAGATTACTGTAGAAAACTTTTCAGAACAGCTTACCAAAAATTGCTGATTAAAAATGATTTTACTGTGACAACCTCTTTCCATCCCCTGAAAAAACAGTGAATGGATTTGTACTCACAGGAGGAAATTTGACCTTGTCTCTCTGTTTTCATTGATTAAGAAAACAAAAACACGTATGTTTTGACAACACCTTTGCATCTGTATGTACACAGGGAGGATGAAAGAAGCATGACACATAATTCATGTCACATAGTTAACACGCAGGTGAGGGAGGTACAGCTACGGATCATACAAACACACTGGGCATTCTGGGGAAGAACTGGTGGAAGATGTTCTGGCGACAGGTAACCAACAACAAAAGAATTATTAAATTAAATTGGGGTAGCGGGGATTAAAATTACAGAGGAGATAGATCAATAATAACATACAGGAATAAAGTGGACAGTGCATTCATTCAGGATGTACAGACTGAGGCAAAAGAAAATGTTCTTTGTGAGGGCACAGACAACATGTCTGCAAAGCTATCTCTAGAGTTAGAGAAAATAGTTTTGAATATAACAAGATTATAGCTTTGTAATGTCAAAGATCAAGGGCATACATTCATAAGGTCAAAGTACAATTCTGGCTGGAAAGAAGCCCTTGCTCAAAGCAGAGTGAACTTCAAAGCTAGTTGCTCAGGGCCTCATAAAATTCTTTTTTTTCTATCTTTATGGTTGGGGATTTCACATCCTCTCTGGGCACCTGCTTATGGTCATGGTGAATTTTTTTCCCTTGTATTTAGAATTTTCCTTGCTGCAACCTGCCTCTGGTGCCACCTGTCCGTTACGGAGCACCTCTGAGCAGAGCCTGGCTCTGCCTGCTCTGCACCCCCTCCTTCTGTAGGTGAAGACAGCAATTAAAGATGTCTTCAGCAATAAAAACATAAAGCTCTTCCTGAAAATCCTTTCAGCCATACGTTCCTCTGCCATCAAATCACCTATTACAATCACCCTGTGCTGCTCACATACTGCTACCCATGGGTAAGCAGCTCTGCATTTGTTAATATTTCAAATTAAAATGATATTACCAGTGCCTCTGCTAGGCACCTGATCTGTTAATTGTTGGGGGCTGGAGAACGTGCAGAGGAAGGATGACGATGAGTGCATCAACCTGTCCCACGCTCTCACGCTGACCCTGCTACGGGCTCCCTCTGGGACAAGGCACTGGGCTGGGAGAGCCTTTGGTCTGACCTCACCAGGAACGGCTTAGGGGTATGAACGCAACCTGTCTGCTTTCTCACAAGTATTTGCAAAGCTGCTCCAACAACATATTCAAGCCAGGCAAGAGTAAACCCACTTCTTTCTGAGCATGGGCTTGTCCTTCTGCCCGTCACAGGGGCTGGCACCACAATATTCCCAACACTAGTTCTGGCGGCACTGGGACGTCAGAGAGTGAAAGTCTTTCAGTGACTGTATGCAGTGGAAAGTTTTGGGATTTTTTTTTCGGTAAGCAGCACATGCCCCGGAATGTGAAGAATGTCCCCACGTGGATTTCCACCCAGCGCTGCTGGCCAGTACAACCGTGTTTCGCACTGGAGCACGGCCAGAATGGAACAGCCTTGCAATGTATTTCCTGAGTCATGGCAGTTGGGTGAGTTCCCTCCAACAGCTGTGTAAGAATCAAAAGATAAAAACAGGGAGCTGGTCCTCGTGCCCAGCCGGAGCAGAGGCTGGGAGCGGTACGTACAGAAGCTGACCACTGGCACATCCTCTACACGGGTCACAGATTTTCATTGCTTGGGGCCAACTACATCTCCCAGTGGAAATCCCTCGTGATTGTGGAAGGGGTTACAACTGACAGTGGTCAGACTTAAGTTGTTTGAATGGATTCCCCTACAGAAAGCAGAGTAAAGGCACAGTATAGAAAGCTAGAGAGAATCATGCAATGCTTGCTACTTCTATACTTTGCATCCACTCTAAGCGAGAATTTTTATTTTTCTTAATGAATGTTAAACTCATATTTGTAAGCACAATTACACAGATGTTGGAGATTTCATTCAGGATACTGAGAACAATGTAAGACCTGTAGAATATTTTAAAACTTTCCATCAGCTCTGATATCAACATATCTTGGAAGTGTAAGGCAATTTTATGACATTTTCTCATGGTTTCATAATTTCTGATGAAATCTTCATGCTTAATAAAATTAATTTTTTAATGTGCTTTTAGATAAACTTTTTGGGGGCCGCAGCATTAGAGATGTTACAGTTTTTCCAACATTTTAGCTGAAGGAACAGAAAGAAAACAGGAATCTCCCAGGGCACTCAGCCTCCTGCAGGGCTGGAGCTTTAACTGGGATCTTAAAGAGCAGAGGCGGTATTTTACGTACCATTCAGTGCCAAATGCATGGCTGGCACCAAGCTAATCATCTGCCTCCAAGCAATCTTACAAGGGCAGTGTCAGATCAGAGAGATTTAACAATGAAGAAAACCGGATGAGGTACTCCAGTGACACGAGCAACAGAAGAGCCTGGTCTTTTGGCCATGGAAACTAATGAGGGCTTTTGGGCTGGAAGATACGCTGCTGTACGTGGTCTGTTCTCTGGAATTGCCCCCAAAGTCTGTTACTACTACAGAGAGACTTGGGGAAAAAAAACTATGGATGCCTGCCTGGCTATGTCCAAAATGCTGTTTGCGTTCTTCAATCTATGGTGATTTGAATGAATACAGATTTATTTGAAATATTAACTAATGTCAGTAAAATAATTTTGAAATAGTCATCAAGCTTATAGCTGCCAATAATAATGAATCCCAGCTTCTGAGTTAATATTCCTTTTCATCTCTGGCTCTTGAGCTCCAATACACTTCGGTGAAAAGAAATGGCACAGCAGAGGAGCCGGAACAACAATACCATCACTGGGCACTCCTTCAGTGCCCCTCAACGGAATATTGCAAACTACTTTGTCAATAGGAATGAATTAGTTCACACTGTGCGAGGTCAATGTTGTAAACCCGCTTTTAAAGCAGAGAAAATAAAGGTGCAGACAAGTTCAGTGACACTTGACAAAACACTTCATAATGATGGATAAAGCCAGGGACCCTTTTCCCAAGTTCCTGTTCTCGCTTTGCCGCGTCTCTGCGCTCCAGCTGCACCAGCACTGGTAATTGCTCAGTGAGGTGTGCTGCAAAGTTCCTTTGAGCTGATTACTCTGCTTAAGCACCCGCGAAACAGCAATAATTTGCCACGTGGTCAACATCATTCCATTTGAGCTCTAAAATCTGTACTAACCCAAAACCAAACAATCGTGAGCACGTTTTCTTATTAACCACTTAATATTTGGATACTCCTTCGTTGTAAAGACACTCATTTTTGGATGATTCAATTTACATGTAGTCCACATGAGATCTGTTTGTGGGTGGGATTATATTCCCACCGCTACTACACTTCCCATTCGCTTCCCACACAGCACTGTTTGAACACGATAGAGTCTCCAGCAGTTAGACTGCTTTGCTGACAAATAAAAGGGGTTTGATCACAGAGACAAAAGCATTTCAGGCTCCCCAGGAGATCGTAAAGTTAGACTGCAGTTCCATTGATTCACAGCCTATGTGTTCCCACAGTAAAAACACAAAGCAACATCACATTTAGTCTCTACAGATCCAAAATAGAGCCTACCAGTAGACCAGAATATAGAGGATGAATGCTCTCACCACTGCTCTGCAGGCTAGATTTTAACAGGAGTTGAAATATCATCCTTCCTGCATCTGAAGAGGGATGAGTTATTATGAATATTTTAAGAAAACAAATTAAAAAAATCTCCAGTGTATTCTGGAAAAACAGAAGGAAAAACTACTGAAAGTTGGACTCTTCAGGCTGTGCAGTACAGAGGACATAAACACTTATTTTTATTTTCTGGCTTCTTATTGCACCTTCTTTCAGACTGAACCTAGCACTAACTCTACCTTCATTGTTTCCATAAACTTGAAAACAGGTAACCATAGTTTTTTGGGGTTTTTTTTGACAATAGGTTTCATAAGACATTTGGAGTGTCATTATTCTGAACAGAATCTAGCCGGGGATGTCAGCCCCGTCTGATACTCTTGACATACTCAACAGTGGTGGAGGACTCCCTTGGAAGGGCAGGAGCGGAGACAATGCCATGTCCGTTCACTCCTCAGTCTCTTGTGTGAATATTCAGAGAAGCCAACACCGCTCATCAGGTGCCAGCTCTCATCAACCATTTCACCCGAGGCAATAATACACAACAGTAAAAGGTATGGGGCTTGAGATGCTTTTGTGAGGGTGGAGAAGTGAGTAGTAAAAACCTGTGTTTCAAACAAATTATCTAACGCAAAGACTCGTGCTTTGAGTAGAATCACACAATGTAATGCAGAGATGTGTAACGCGTATCCGTATCGTCTGGGGTGAGCACCAGCCAAGTCCCAGTGGCATTCCTGGGCTCTTTCAGGAGAACAACCGTTCACCATTTATGTCCATTCTTGTGGCCGTAAGTTAAATCTTTGTCTGCTAGATTACTGCCTGTGCATTCCTGAAACAGGAGTCTTCCTTCGCTTTTGTGCAAGATGTGCATTCATTCTTTTCCACATCAGTAGTGCATTACACAAACCAGCATCAAGTGTGATTCAAAAAGAGATGGGATTAGAGGTACCACACAGTACAAAGCATACCACACGTGCCAGACCAAATCACAGGTTCAAGCAATAAACAGATGGAGACATAGCAAGAGGGCATGAGCGGTGTGGTAACGTACTTAGGAAGATAATCTTAGCTATTTGCTTAAGCATGACCACAAAAACTGGTTGAAATAGAGTTTGTATTCTGCAGCTACATCATATAAACCATTTCACAAGCTGATTAAGTTATATCTTAAAAACTACAAGTCTCTGTGCTCCCAAGTGCAAGGTTCCAGCCTCTCCACGCTCAATTTAGCAGAAGTTATCTGATATCCACCCTAATTACACTCATCATCATTTTAGTGCCATTTTTTCTTCCCCTAACTCTTTCTTTAGCTTAAACAGTTAGATTTTCTTACCTCCAGATGTATTTATGCAGGTCTCCAGAGCCATCATTTCAAGGATAAGTAGGTGGAGGTCCTTAATTTCATGTCATAAGAGTAATAGTACTGTTTTTAGCATATCTTCTCTGTTCCAGTTTGAATTTATTCAAAATAGTATACCAGCCCTCCTAATCTAATCGTTTACAACAACGTTGCTGCTTCTGTCTCCTGGGGAGATGTCTCCAAGCACACTCTAGGACTGATTTGAGTCTTTCACAGATTGTTCACACAGATACGACATAATCACACTGCAACTAGCTCAGACCTTTACGCTCAGTTCCTGCTAATGAGGTCTCTGCTTCAATCACCACCCATGAATTTCCATCCAACACAAGTGCTGGGTTTGTGTACAGTGTACAAAGCAGCTTGAGAAACATAGTAAAATTGATTGATGTTGATACACTGCCCTCTTGAAAAGCATCCAATTATTCTACAAAAACATACAATTTCAGCTGCCCTCTCCTACTGAAACGCAGACAGCATCTTGTATGGAATGCTGAATCTACTAAATACAACTACCAATCACATCTAACAAGAAGGAAATCACCTTCTCTAATGGAAACAGAAATTTCAGGAGGCAGAAGGTAATGAGGTTTGCTCAGTGCACCGATATTGCTGAGTGTAGTCTTGCAAAACACGCCATGGGACCTTTAATGATGTGCTATTTCATGAGTAAGGAGAACCTTCTTAGCGTGGCAGCTGAAGGATGCCAGATGCTACAGCACAAAGCTCCCAAACTTCACACGAGTGTTGGTCCTGACTCAAAGGGAGTAGTGCCACCTACTGAACCACCACCACCATTCCCTGCAACAGCTGGATTTCAATGCCACTTTATTTAGGTGAAGCCCATGGTCTCCCAGGTGACACACTCCCCAAAAGCAGCAGGCACAGGACTAGATGGCTCATTTTGATGATGTAGAGATGTGCCAGTGGTGGAGGAACTTAACTTGCTCTGTAACACTTTGGCGTTACCTTCAGAATGACCATGCCCATTGTTGCCTTGTGCAAAGTGGCAGAGAAAGCTGGACCAACAGATTAACGTAACATGTTATTGCTTCCTTAAGGGAAGACAGGTTTCAAGACAGTCACCTCCAAACCCATGGAAGTGCCTATCAAACTGGAAGTTGGATATCAATTTTCTTTTTTGAAAATAATCCTGAAAATCTCCTTCACCTTATCTTTCTTTTACTCTACTCCCCCAGTCACACATACCTCAGTGCTTACTACAGCTGATACTACAGAGAGGTCCATCTCTAAGGACAGTAAGCAATCATTATGATTTTGCTTTCCAGGAGAAACTGGGGACACTATCTCTTTTCTCTTGTCATCCTTTGGATGATGAGCAAAAGTAGTTTGAAAGTTCTTTAATAGCCTTCTTAGTTTTGTTATTCTTTTACCTTAAAAAATATCAGAAATGTCTTGCCTTTCTTTGCATGCATTTCTTGAGAAATGCCTAAGCTTCATTTTCTGAGATGATTAACTGACAATTAACCCAAATTAGTTTATACATTTGTAAAGACTAATTTAACCACCCACAAGTATTTGTTGCAGGATACCATAATTTGTTCAAAATGGAGCAAAATATCTAATCTAGCTATTCTTGGGGTTGATTAAGAGGTAGCAGCTCATCACTGTTGAAGATGTGGTGGTTAGAGCTGGTTTGAATATTTTTGGAAGTCATTATTTTTCCGCAGAACCCAAAATTGTTTCATCTGATGTATCTTGGCTATGTCAAGCTTTCGGTGGATCAAAGGCTGGTTTCCAGTGGAACCATGCCTGGATTCACGATGGGCTTCTGGGGATCTGAGGGCTTCCAGCACTGGCGATTCCCAGGCAGCTTCTGCTGCCAAGCTCATCCCAGTGTGGCAACTGGAAAGCCCTAGGAACACGGGTGGCCGTGGAGAACCAGAGAATAAAATATAGAAAAGACAGAAAGAATTTTAAACAATCATAATTAAATTTAGCTCATCTCAAATATCAGTTTTCTCATCCAATAATATCTCTGACATTGTCAGTTTATTTGTTCTCTTGCCATTCATTGTCTCCTGCAGGCACACACTGCCAAACACCAAACAGCTCCGCGGACAGTCGGAGGGTGGACATGGCTGGGTCCAAGCTGAGAAGGTGCCCTGGGCCCAGTGGAGGTCCCTGGGGAGGCAGTGGAGGGGGCTTTCCCAGCCAGTGGGGAACGGGCTGTCGTTTCGACAGCTGCTTCCCCCGAGCTGCAGGCGCTGCCTTCGAGCACAGCTTTGGTCTTCCATGAGAGAGTTCTGCAAGTCTTTGGTAGACCAGGCCTCTTCCAGAAATACAGTTTTTAGGCTTTCTTCTTCCCTTATAAAGAACCAGTGAAACCCTGTGAGCATTTCCACCACTGAAAAATTCCATTTTAAGCATGAGGAACTGGACAATATTTGCCACTGCCCAGTGTCCCACAAAACCAATAGCAGAAAATAGCATCATCAGCATGTGCTGGAGAGAAATGAATCACAGCAGCCTCAGCCCTCCCCGTCAGCTCCTGGCAGGTAGCTCACCTGGCATCCCCAGTTACATCAAAATCTCTACACGAGTGGCAACACATTCCTTGTAAAGATAAATCACCTACCGCTCTTCAGAAGATACCACGTACTTGACAAATGCAACCACTGAAACAGGAACAATCTCACAATATTTGCTGCTGAGAACGAAATAACTAACCATATCGATCCATATAAAGTAATTTGAGGAATCTTGCTCAGAGATGTTGTGCTGCAGCTTGGATGCTGTGCAGCTCTATAGAGCACTAACAAAAAAGGGATATTCAGTATCAAATGCACTCCACCCCTCATTAATTTACTATTTCCCCAGGCACAGCGTGGGCTGGTATATTGAATATACTGCTGAATATTCAGCAATGGTGGATGAAGGAGTCTCATGAAAAACTCTCGTTAAGATTTTTTCATTTTGTTTGTTCTCAGACTGTTACTGCTGCCCTCCAGACCAAACCAGGGGCTGGGAGCAGCAATGGCATTGCTGCGCTCCCCGAGCTCTCTCGACTTGTAGAAAACTCCATGTTTAGTCCAGACAGCTTCTTCAGCCCTCCGCGACGCTGATTCTCACTCTAAGGCTGTGTGTGTGCGTGTCCATACACTGCCATAGCTCCTGGACAGAAGTCTACCACTGGCCTCTTAGATTTCATGAGTTTCAACACAAAATTTTGCTCTTCAGCATTAATTGGCATTTTAAAAAAAATTTGTTTTTCAAAGCTGCTTTTACACCTTCATTTTTTTCCTCTCTGCATTTCTTTTTTTTTTTTTTTTTTTTTTTTTGTCATTCAACAAGAATAATTCTGCTGTGGAGTAATAGTGGCAGAACAGATAGAATTAAATAGTAAGAAAAATTGTAAAACTTTCCAGCACATGTTGAGTGGATTTAGGCAGACGGGCAGAATGGCAAACTTACGCCAGAAGCAGGCAGAGGGATAAAATATATTCCTGTAAGTTGCTCAGGCTTTGACGAAGATGATGGTTTCTGTGTGAGGAAACAATTAGAAAATAGTATCTTGGGCACATCTGCCTGACCTTCATACCTCTGCAGTTCAACTGTATACACAACTTCATTCGTTTGCATTCTTATCTCCACCGTGATTTATACTTTTTTCTGAAAGCATTGCCTTGTAAATGTTTTTCAGACTATAGGTGTAGAATACATTTATTCTGACACAAGGAAAGGAAGCTTAAAGTATTTGCAAAGATAGTTTGGCTATCTGGCCTTTGCATTCCTTCCTTCTGGAATGCAGAATTTGCAGAAGAAATTGCCAGAATGTGGCCATAACAGACTGTCAGCTAATGTGAAAAGAAGGATATGGAGGTAGGAGATATGGAAGAGAAAAAGCACCATTTGGCAAGATTCCCTGCGTAAGAGGAGAAATGAGAAGGTACAAATACCTATAGCAAAACAAAAACCTCATACCATTCACAGATTTCATTGCCACGAGAGCGAAACATCTCATGGAAGCTCAGAGACATAAGACAAGTAAAAACATTTAGACAATTAGCAGCACTTTTTTCCTCCAAATTTAAGAACAAAAATTGCTTAAATATTTTATGTATTTTGTATGCGAGACTCATTTTGCATTGGTTTACAGTGTGTAAAAACCTGCCCACTGCTACCAATATAAGCTATCATAGAAGGGATGGAGTTCAAAAAAAGGAATGTTATTCTTGCTAATAAGGTTCTCTGGAAGGAGAAGTCCAGACACAGCAGAGAAAAGCTGGTCACTAGCAGTAAAACACGTTGAACTATCGGTGTGGATAGCGTCCAGATCAGAATTTGCAAAGAAGTATTTAGTTTGGGAGAGGTTGTGATAAATCACAGTAAAGTGAAGGGTCATCCCTGCGAGACAAGAGAACAGGGATTTGGTCTGCTGTAGGAAAGAAATCTAATTCCTGATGAAGTAAAACAGTATCTGACAGAGGCTTTCAGGACTTGTTGCAAGCCAGGATCCAGAAATTATCCCTTTTTCCCCCCAATCAATCTGTCCTTTGTCGCAGTGCAGCTTTTCTCTGATACCAACACTGTATATAGAGCTGGATCTATAATTCATGAGAATGAAAACAGTGGCATTAGAAAGAAAATCTGTCATAAATCAAGCTTATTAGGCTTTTAAATGAGCAGTGACGGCAGCGTGGGGATGCAGAACATTTACCGTGATGCTAAATATAGGGTAAACGCTAAAATATTT
This sequence comes from Tetrax tetrax, assembly GCA_009806455.1. NCBI lineage: Eukaryota > Metazoa > Chordata > Aves > Otidiformes > Otididae > Tetrax > Tetrax tetrax. The sequence continues at coordinate 120,240 of WHYT01017849.1, forward strand.
TAATCGATACATGTTAAGAACGAAATACCAACAGTACTTTGGGTTTGAATTTTTGTTTTCTGTAAATTGTATTACTGCTTGCTTTCCTTTGGTTTCGGTTTAGGATTTTGGGTTGGTTTTTTTTTTTTGGTCTGATTTTTTGGAGGGTTTTCTTTGCCCTTTGAAATCAAGACTGTTACTATCACTCTATGGAGGACAGCTGCATTCTGAAACCCAGACCTTTCCCCTCTCCACTTCTCCCCCAGCAGCATCCCTAAAGACGAGATGGTTTCAAACAGCGGGTGGAAGGAAGAGGCCGAGGCTGTTTCGCAGGTGCTCTTGGAGACCCCTCATTGTACAAATAAGTTGTTCATGAAGAAGTTTCTCAAAAAAGTGCCATGGCTCTAAGAGGTGGGAGAGGCAGAGATGGTGCCAACACTGCCAAGAGTGCCAGCACTTCTACAAATTCCCCATCTGTTGTGATCTAAACTCACTTTTTATATGTTTACAGGTGTCCCAGCACACACGTTCTCAAGTGCCTGCTCCCATTCGACTAAATGCCATCACCACTGACCCCACTGCAAACCTGGGTTGAGTCTGGTCACTTTGTAGGAACCCCTAAAACTCATTCCAATCTGATCAGGAAGAAAATGTATCCCGCTGCCTTAAATCAGGCTTGCAAAAGATCAGGATTTTACTGCAATAAAAGGAGTCAGGAAAAGATATTGTAAGATGAAATATGAAAGAAAAATAAAGCCACAGCTTCAGCTTGTGTAAATCACTTGGAGCCCTGCCTGAGGTTTTCTATTTGAAGCTGAATACGAGTTTTCTGTGGGAGTTGAAAAATACAAAAGTTCTCCTGGGATATTGTAAACATAATTCATGTTCGCTCAGGCGACCACTGACATCACTTCCGCTGCGCCGAGAGGCCAAGGCACTCAATGTGCCGGGGCTTTGTTAAAAATAGCAGCTTCATAAATCTGCTCATTCCTTTAATTAGGCAACCCTGATGACAGGATTAAGATTGAATGCTTTCATTTCAGATTGGTTAATGAAGTGCTTTCTAATACTTTTTTATGCCGTGTACAACGGGCTGCCCTCAGAAGGTATCCTATCTGCTGAGACGCGCCGTTATTAATTGCTTCAGGTACAGCCAGGCTGGAAAAACTTTCTTATTGAAAGGTTAAAAGGAAAGATTATGTAGACATTTGATTATCTCCTATTGCGTTTGTAGACTACAAACACTTTGCAGACAGATGAGACTGCGCAGCTCTGCTAATTTTTTTTTAATTAGTTATTTAATAGAGTAAACATTTGATCAAGATGAAAGAACATTTTCATATTGTGTTTTTCTCCCCGTCTATCTTCTACTGAAATCCTATTAATCAGGAAAAAAAAGCCTTCAAACAAACCCCAAAAGAACAAAGTCATCCACAAACATTGTAGTCATCCACAAATGTCATCCTTCTATTTTGCGAGTGAGTCTCCCCATGATGAAAGAGATGAATTGGGTGCATCTGGGGAGAGACTAGCTAGCTACAAGCAAGTTTCCACTGGTCCACACTGCCAACTACGCTCAAACCACCCACAGGGACTTAAAGGAACTTAATTGCCCATTCCTGCTAAACTGGTGTCCAGAGGATTGAAGTGCTGGGCAGTTTCTCAGATATATAGAGGATACGAGTCACCTAATGGCCAAGCTGTCAACGCTGTCCTATACGAGATGGGTGGTTACTGGTGTGGCCAAATGTATTACTAAGCATGTGCTTAAATCCTGCTCATTATATTCAGCTGAACGCTTTCCTGAATCCTGAGGAGTATTTTATCACTTATGTGGTGATAGCGCTCAAAATCTGCTCCGAGAAGAGACAGTGCAAAAAAGGACAAAACGTGCTTTGCTCTGACGAGTTCTCCAACTGACGAAGGAAAAAGCCGAGGTGCTTGTAGGAAACAACAACAGGCAAAGCCAGGCCCGGGAAAAGGAGAGAAAATCACTTTTCCTGCTCCTGCGCAAATGCCGGCAGTGGCCAACTTCTGAACATCTGGTCTCCCAGCGTGTTTTCTCACATCATGCCAATACCTGACTGGAATAAACAACTTTATCTAGATCCTTGTTTTTTACCATCAGAGGCCGATAAGAAAACTTACTCCTATCAGCGTGAGATTCAAGCAGAGGGAAGAAAGATTTATGCCTATTTGTAACCAGCCTCCACCCTGCCTAATTGTTTAGCACCGTGGTGAAATGTGAAATTTAATCGTGCAGATTTTAATTTTCCAGGAGGCTGTAGATCACAGCACCAGCGCTGCTCCCGCCGCCCACCAGGCAGTCAGCACACAGCTCCAGTTTGTTTTCACATGGAAATGACAGCGCGCTTCCCCTCTGCAATTTACTGTAAGGCTGATATTTTGTACTTCTGCAGCTCCCTTCCTTCCCTGGGCTCTGACGCTTGGGAAACCTGAACGTATGAAGTACTGAGCCCACACGGTGCCTTCCGCAGGCGAAGCCACCACGGCACCTGTAGGATCAGAGCCCAGCTATTCTCATTTCTATTCTTGTCTTCTAACCTTCACATCACCTTCAGTCATAGATACCTGCAAACTTAACATTTTATTTGCAAGTCCTTTATACCCTCAGCAGCTTAAACTGATGTATTGCCCTCAATTAGAAAATACATTTAGAAAATTACCTATCTTCAGCACTTAAGAGCATTCGAAATTCACTTGTCACATATTCAGTGTGCAGGTTCTTTGTGAGATTTTGGGAGCTGGGCTCAATTTTTACTTACAGTAGGCTCATCATTCAGCTTAGAGCATATCCCACAACAGCTTAAAAGAAAAATTCACGCTTAAAAGCATTACATTATTATTATTATTACCATCTTGCATCCAATGCAAGCTTGAACATAACAAATGTGTTTTAATTTTCATATTTGAGAAAGCTTTACTATGCCTTTTTGGTCACTGAAACAGGATAAGAGGAATTTTCACTTTTTACACATTTTTCCCTTTTTTTTTTTTTTGCATTGAGGAGCTGCTTGGGCAAGCATTGTCCATCCACCCCACGCACGGGAGCACACGTGTGGGGGCCACGTGCGTGCAGGAGCACACAGAGTTCGGTGTGAGGCAGCTTTTGTGCACAGTGGAACTGGTTATTTCTTTATGTGCAGGCTGGCTCTGAAGCAAGCCCAGTAAAACGGATGACATTCCCTGTGGTAAACCAACCTCTTTCATATAAAACCAGTTTGATCTGGGGGTCCCAGCTTGAACAAAAGCTGACTTGAGCAGTTTAAAAGTTCAAGTGAAGTGCATGAGGGAGCTCCCAGTAAAGTTCAGCATGACTGATGGTCTCTGCTAGGGAGACGTACAAGAACTGGAGTTTAAAAGGTTTTCTCAAGCTCAAGCTTTCTGCTTTTATCACTTCCAAGACAGAAGACATGAGATGCCCTGCATTGTGCCTGGCAAAAAACCAATCTCATTAACCTTTCACACCTGTGAATGCCATCTCTTCATAAAACGTGATGACATCCATTTGTAGGGCTGACTGCAATGGAGTAATGCATTACAAAATAATCATACAACTATTTATTTTAAGCACCTCCATTACTTTGGCTAAACATAGCAAAGGCACCCTGAACAAGAAGTACCTACCACCACCTCTGCCTTATCTTTTCAGCGTGTCTGAACAGGAGATTAATTTCTCTGATACCTCTATTTAACACAATAACAGAAAGAAAATAGCTACTCTAAGGGGATGTGGTATCTGAGTGTTTTGACATGCCTCCCTGTCTCTTTAGGCTCTCGCACTATATCCATTTCTGTGATACCTGACTACCTTTTGACCTTCTACAAGATGAAAAATCATTCTTTCCCTTTTTTTTTTGAAGTGTTAATTAAAACACCCTCTCAAGTGCATGTCAAAAAATCACCTACTAAGCAAGGGCCAGTAGATACTGGTTAGCAACATTCCTTAAAAATGCTTTCCCAAAGAGCTGGCTTGGCTTCCACGCACTGACTGTCTCAGTACGAACCTGTGCTTTGAAGAAGAAAAATCTCAAACTCTTCACAAGAATGCAGATACCTATAGTCACGGAGAGATTTAAGGCTACATGCTGTCAGCTGTGCTATCTTCTCCCCCTTGGTACCTCAATACTATTTGGCAGTAGAATTCACAACAATTAAATCACAGTCCCATGACCTCACATGATTAGAGAAACTCTTCCATAGCAAGTACCAGCACAAATCATGCCAGCACTCAAACAATGGCTTCTTTGGAAGGCTAGTCTTTGAGAGGATTATGTATGACTTCCCAGCCTCGGTCCAAGTGACTGTCAGAGCTCTGGATTTCTGCTTCCCTTCTTTGTTTCCAAGCTCCTTTCTTGTAACTCCCACCCCATGCTCCATACACTGAACCCCTCTCCTCTGCTGACCCCTCTACGCTTCACCACGATGAGGACACTCAAGGTGTCCAGCTCTCATGGAGCTCCACAAAGCACAAACACACCTCTGGAGAGCTGATCTGACATTCCAAAGGGGTGTCCAGAGAACATTTTTCTTGGATTTCTTCAGGCAAAGTGATAAAGTTCACCCTCCTTTGCCCCCAGACAGGGACTTCAAGAATAATTTTAAGTTCAAAGGCTGCCAATTACAGTTGTTCTTCTCTCTCACCTGCCACCCCTTCCCCCTCTGAATAATTTTGACTGCATTAAGTCATTTTTCTCACAGCTCCAATGGCAGCATGTCTGCTGGCATAGTTTCAGCTATTCGGGAGTTGCCCGGAGGCAGTGGACACCGAGATTCCACCTCACCTGCCGTTAGCTGCTCCTCAGCGTTGTTCGGAGCTGCGAGCGGGTCGCGCACGACTGCAGCAAAACCTCTTTGCACGCCTGCCAGAGCACCAATGCGTGTGTGCACGCAGGTGGTGAATGGGATGCTCGTAAAGTGCCAAGTGCTGGACAGTTCATTCATGTTAGAACTGGGAAAACACCCCAGAACAGAGTTTTAAATCATTGTTTTTTCTTCAAAAAGCCTTCATTGACAAAATATTTTCCATTAATTACAGTGGCCGCATCTAGAAATCACAATAGGCTATTTGCAATAATTATTTCTTCTTTTTTTTTCTGTCAATATAAAGTAATCTCTTCATTCTCACCTGTTATGATGCTTTCATTAGAAATAATAGATGGAGAGTAAATAATCTGAATCTTTTCCGTATTCAGTAACACAAACTAAGTAAAGAAAGTTCAATACCCTTTTTCTGCAAGAGTGTTGATCTAGTTCTCTTTTCCTTTACAAGTGAGTCAAAAATCAAGAATGAATTATACACAGACTTAGATCTGGATGGAAGGGACAGAAAAAAAACCACCCTGTAAGCATGGAATGAATTCCAATTTAAATTTCAAATTAAAAAAAAAAAAGAGGAAAGATAAAGCAAAAGGGTGCATTTCTGACCTCACCGCTCTTTGCAGTCTCCTAATCTGCAGTAGAGTGAACACTTCCCATTTGATTTTTTTTTTTTTCACTTCTGCAGCAAATATTAAGATAAATATTTGAATCGATCCCTGGAAATATTCCTGTTTAATTAAATTTATTAGGCAGCAATTTCCAGAAGGCAGCAACACAGGGAACAACCCGGCGCTGTCAGCGGGGGAAATAAAGCAGGTGACCCGCCAGGCATTTTACAGCGCCGAGCAGTTTGCTCGTTTGGTTTTTATCTGTCCTATTACACGTCTTCACCACGGTGCTTCCTATGAATCACGCACTAAATACCCCCTGTGCAGCAGCTCACACATAAAAGTTATGTGGCAAGGAAGAAGCAATTGCCTACCACCCACTTCAGCTATTTATAACTAATGAAAACACAAGGCGTCCCTATTAATTAACATCTATTGAAGAGCACGTTAAACGGTGCCATAACTGCTGACAGGGGAAAGGAGCTGGTTTGTTGACATGTCACTTAATGCAGATACTAATAAGATGCTTCTTATTTTCAGGTAATTAATTTCTGAGAAGAAAAGGAAAATCTCTTATAACCTGAAGGGATTTATTAGCAGTTTTATATTCAAGCATGTGTAAACATACATGGCTTTTTTTGTGATACATACAAATTATCTTTTTAGAATGGCCAGGCGCTTTCCAAAAAACAGAAGGAATGAATATGGAAATATCAGAAAAAAATAAAACCACGTAAGCCTTGAGTGCTTCAAGAAATTGGTGAAGGGCTGATGGCCACCGAATTCAACGGTGTGATACGAAACACCACGGGCACAGGATTTTTGGTAGCAGGCTGTGCGGGGAAGGACAACTTCGCTACCCTACATTTGGACCACATTTCCCTCAGATATACCACTAAAGCTGTCACACAAATAACAGGAAATTTTGGCATGTGGGACGAAGCCTTTTGAACCTGCACTAATTCCAGTTTCATTGTCCTAAAACATCATCCCACAGTACCTGTTTTTGGTGGAATGGAACCAGGTTATGATGGGTTTATGCCCTTCAGGGTGCACTTTGCCAAACAAGGAGAAGGATGCAAGTGAATTTTAACAAGGATTTTTTTTCCTGCCTTTTCTTTTCCTCTTCCTCACAGTTTTTAAGGTCAGGGGTGAAGGACAGGCAAAACACTAAATGCAGAGTTTTCCTGAAGTTTGTGCTGTGCAGTTGTCAGCTGGGCATTATCTTACCAGCGCTGCCCGAGACACAAACCACAGGTCTGCAGCGGGCAGGCGGACCCTCGGCAGTTCACAGAGCTGGGGGTCTGGGCAGAAATGGGATCCGTAAAAACGATTTGGGTGGGAGGGGAGAAGGTGAGAAGAGAGCGTGCAAGGTATCTGTAACACAGCCTAGGAGGTAAAGCCTTCTGGAAACTCAGAAGCGATCCAAACCTGGAATAAAAATAGAAGATGGGAGATCCTCGGCTCACGCTCCACGGGGATCAGCGCCACGGAGGAGCGGGAGGGACAGTGCCGTCGGAGGCAGCGGGGCAGGGAGCAAGTGCTGCAAGAACGCACGTCTCTTATTTCTGCAAAGCCAGCTCAGGTTTCCTGGCTGTCCCACAGTGCTTGCAGCGGGAATGCTTCGCCTAGCGTGAACACTTTGGAAAGTCCCAGCTATATTTCCATCGCGCCTTTTCTCTGACCCCAGGTTCTGCACACCAGCCTGCCCCATCAGCAGCCTGTGGATGCTGAACTTGCAGGTTTGCAGAAAGGAGAGTAAATTTATCCAGACTTGAAGGTAGCTCTTCAATTACAATTAAATAGAAATTAAATTGCATGGCACAACGTAAATACGGTCCTTCTGTCTTTGAGGGTGAGCAATCAGGAAAAGTTGTATGGCCAGGCATTGCCCAGTGGGGGACATGAAGTAAAGCATTTGCCAAAACTAAGATATGCCTTAAATAGCATATCAATCCATAAAACTAATGTAGATGAAGAATATATTAATTATTTCTACATGCTGTAATTTCCATACGTGTGTGTAAAGAGGCCACCACCCAAGGCCATGCTCTGCACCAATCTGATGCACTACCATTTGCCTCCTCTACCTCAAACTGCCATGGATTTCAGCAGAGATGCATCTGCAGGGGGACCGTAACTGGAAATCGGATGAAATTGGACAAGATGACAAAAGCCTGTGCCAGCAGAAGGCACGCAGTCCTCATGAGAGCCATGCAATGGCTGTGTCAATAATCATGCTTTCCACGCACAGAGCATCTTGCGAGTACTGTAACAAGTCAAGGCAACGTATAGTCAGCGTATAGCCGAAGTTTCTAAATACCACATGTCACATTACATCACTTTGGAGTGAGTAATGCTCCCTCATGTTATGCAATGTTATGAGCAGTAGTCTGTTATTTCAAAAGTTGCCAAGAGAAAAGCTCTGAGTTTTTAAAGGTTTGGGTTTTTGTTTTGTTTTTAGAGTCATTATTTTTGCAACCGGATTGGGTTCCCTTTTTATTTACCTACAACATTGTAATCTACTTCCCCTGAAGAGTGGATGGAAGTGCTTCAAAAACTGCGGGTGTGAAAAGCAAGTCAATTTTTTATTGGGTACCAGGCAAGGCAAGTGGTAAATAACAGCCTTGCTAAGTGGTTAATGGGAAGAGCAGTGCCAGTATTTTCTACTCATAGAATCACACGCTTTTTCTGCTCACAGATGCGTTTGCTCTAGAACAGTTTTTCACACACACATGAAATATTTCATATTCCTGCACTGGTAACAAACCAGTTTCTGCAAGTGATCGGCCCCTCAGCTGGTTGGGAATGATGGAGTAAGCCAGCAGATGAGCAGAGAAAACACAGACTAGGTGAAATTGCAAGTTCAGACCTGCAAAAATCAAGGAACTGGCTTGCTGGTATCACATCCAGCACCAGCTGAAGTCACTGGGACCACGTCCACATATCAAGAGAGAAAGCCTGTACGAGGATGCTGAGCATGGATCGGTAGTGGAGTGCAGATGACAGACTGGATGTGCTTCAAGCATAAAAGATGGGTTCCTCTTCCCTGACTGTAGGCATCTACGTTTGAAATGTCTCCACTTGAGTCTTCTCCTAGTCTGCTATTTGAGTTCACAAAGATAAACAGGCACATCACATCCAATTTACCCCTCATCTGACTTACATTAGCCACCTTAGGGACAGACAACAAAATTAGTCCCACCCAACAACATAATAAGAATAAACTTTAGGATAGGCTTTGACGTGTGAACGGATATGAGGCAGCAATGAGGACCTTTCCATTGATTCCAACAGGAAGCTGAATTCACCTATTTTACCCCAAATCCCTAAGCAGCTTTGATGAGCTGTTTCATACAAAACAGTCGCAATTGCAAGAAGTCGCCTCATGACTACAGTGCCTCAGCTTTGCAGTTTTGCTCCAGTTGCAGCAAAACAACTGAGGTTTCCAGTGAGGAAAATATGGTGTGAAAATGCACAGAGCCTCTCCCTCCTCTGGAAAAGGATTCAGGGAGCAGCTGAACCTACACATCCGAGGACTCCTGGGAGCGTCAGGGCATTGCAGCCTTTGCTGGTGCCAGACATTCTCAAGATGTGGGTTCTGAGGAATGAATAATTCAAATTGCTTCATCTATCTGCTGAATATTTGAGTAAAGTGATGTGTGTGTAGTTACAGAGCGGCGCAGGAACCTGGGTTTCCTTTTGCTTTTAAGGTCAAAGATTGAATCATGTGCTAACTGCTGTTGCAAGCTTTGCCTTTTAAACATGCCCAGAACTACGACCTTTCAATTCTAGTCTAACTACCGGGTTCAGTTATAGGATCATCTCAGTGCCCTGTGCGTGATTTATAAAGTCACGTGTCCGTGAGTAGTAAAAGGGATTTACAGCAGATTGTAGGTCAAAAGGGTTAGGGCACACTGGAAATATTGAAAACAGAAGTAAATTTAGCATAAATGAATGTACTAGATATTGAGTGGATGCCAAAGCATGTATGGGATTTAAGCCATTGTTTTCTATGGTCCTGAGCCAAAGTACAATGTATAATGGTCCCAGATTGGTGGATTTATGCGTGAAAGATTAAAAAAAAAACAGTAATCAAAGCTTCTAAAAAAAGATAAAGAATCCAAATGTCATTGCTCTGATAAACATTCAAAACTAATCCAAATCTAGATCTTAAAGGGAAAGAGAAGTCTTTCAACAGGTAGATTTATACACTTCAGAGAATTTCTACAAAAAGCTGTTTACATTTTTTCTTCTGCTCAGAAAAATCCAAATCTCTCTCTCACCTCTACATGCTTGGGCTGCATTTAGCATTGTAATTTCATCCTGCAAAATCAGCAGTTTATTTAATTCTTTTCAAAGCACAGCTGCCCAGAACACACAGGGTCCACCTCTGAAATGTTTCAGTACTAAGGAGATAGCTTAATTATGTGATTCTGATAAGAAACCTGAGGCAAGCACTTGACTTGTTCTTTGTCTCACCTGATTCTCCTCTCTCACCCATTTTGATCAAACAGTTAAAAAAGAAAAACACAGCCAAGAAGATAAAACAAAATCTTAACTAATACGGCATGTTACGTATTTTCCAAATTCTTTGCTGCCAGCAATAACAGAAGAAAAGCCTCGGTGACGCAGGAGTTTCAGACCCCAGAATACCTGCAGGCGCAGGAGATAAGCCACCATGTCTCACAGTAACTTTCTCTCCACCTCTTTTCTGTCTCAGTTCTGCTGCAAGAGAACTCTGGCTTTCAGGTTTTTATAGCCAAAGGTTGCCATTTTCCTCCCTTCCAGCCGGTTCTGTACGGGGACTTAAGGAAGGGTCCCATGCCAGTTTTCCACCCCCCCTTCCTCCTGCCCCCATCTTTCATTTTCAGACAGTACGTAGCTGCTGCCGGGAGAGTTTTCTCACGTGTGCTATTTCAGTCTGATGTGTCCATCCTTCTTCAGCTTTCCTTGTTTTTAACATCCACCTTCCTGTCCTTCGCAACACTGCCCTTCCTCTCCCTCTTTCCTGGTTTTGTTTGATGACACCCATCTCTCATGTCTTCCAGAGACACAGCACTTTAACACTGCTTTTGCTGGTTATTCACACCCTTCAGTAAACACAAGGGAATTAGGAAAATAAAACTTCTGATGGCATCTAAGGGCACTTCAGTAACACACGGTGCCCTCTTGCCTCAGGCCTCTTAAGCTCCAGTGCTTTGCGAGCAGAACCGTACGGGGTACGAGTGTGGCTTTCACCCCAGAAAAGCTGATAAAAATCCTTCACAGTTACAGCGATATCTCGTATTTTGCTTTTACAAAGTGGAATGAACTACCCAGGTAAAAACACTCTTACACTGGTCCGAGCGGTCATCCCTTTGGCTATGCTGACATCATTTAAAGTGATGGAAATACAAATCTTGCCTAAATTTTAGTTTGTTTTTTTTTTTTTTTTTCTGAAAATCTCATCCTGTATGTTTGCTCATCTCTTCCAAAAATGCTTACATTTCAGAAAGGATAATTCTAACTTTACAGAAAGTGCTACCGGAAGGATGTGAGCCAAGGATGGTAACAGCAGCCCCCAGCTTTGCCAGGCCAGTTAATAACCCCCGCTGTCAGGGGAGGGTGGGAGTAGGTGGTGGGTGATGCTGCTTCCCCAGAAAAGGAGGCATCCAAGCAGCAACAATGCTAACTGCTCTTTTTTTTTTTTTTTCTGCTTTTATAATAGGACTCAGAGTCACTTTATATCCTTTAAATAACCCAGACTGGCAAAACTTCTGCTCAGGCAGAGCAACGCAAGAAAGAAATGCCTTTCGTGCACAGCTTTAAGTACGCAGTGGTAGCATCAGCACGCGCCTCGCGCCTCTGCCTGAGGAATGAGCTGTGGGCGAGAAGGCGCTGGGCTGTGCATACGCGGTACCCACCCGCATCAGGCTCCTGACCGCACTTGGCAACGCTGTCTGGCAGGGAAAATGTGTCTCGTGTTTTGTGCGTGTCAGAGCAAGGGCACACACGCATCTGTGCCAATTTGCCCACGAAAGACGCTACGACAAGAGCTCCGTTTTCACAGGAGAAAATGATAAGTGCATCTAAAAGATGTTTCAAGAGAAAAAAATCACATTGGGCAGATTCTGCTGCCTTCAGCCTGTACCAAGAGGATATTTGGGATGTGTCTGTGCCTGGGACAACCCTTTGTAACTCACTTCAGCAGAGCGTATCGGTGTCAAACAGCACCAGGCGGTTATCACGCAGGTACAGGATACAACAAACCCGCGCTGCAGAGCATCTCCAGTCTCAGGTACCAGTGGCAGGCGGCTGGCCGCACGGACTTTGAGTCTTTTCCTAGGAAGCTGGCGAAGCCGCTGTTTGCAGTATGCTTTTATAGACTTAATGAGGAGCGGCAGGTTTCTGACCCATTCCGTGTGTTTTTTCCCTGGCAGCTCTGGGGTGGGAGTGGGGATGGGGGTACCCTCCAGAAACGCGCAGGAAGAACTGGTCAGACCTTCCTGGAAGTTTGCAGCTGTTAAAACCAGTAAACACCAGAAGTCAGCACACCACCAGTGCAGGCTGAAAAGTAAATACAGGAAGCTGACTAAAAACTGAAACAACAACCACCACCCCTCCCCCTCAGCAAGAAAATAATGATTTTTTTTTTTTTTTTTTTTTTTTTTTTTTCCTCACACCTTCAACAGAATCAGGTTTGAAATAACACACGCAAAGCCCAGCTCTGTGCTAAGCAGGCTTTCTAAATCATTTTCAAACAAGCCAGGGCTATAGAAAACTAAGGAACAATAGAGCGGAGCTACGTGTTTGTTTTAAGCCCCAGAAGCTCCTGTGATGGTTGGATGTTGGAGGAGCAGGAGCTCGCGCTGGGCTTGCTGGCGATTTCCCCTTTGTCTATTCAAGGTAAGCGGCAACAATAACTTCCTGCTCGCTCTCCTGTGAAAATACCCTCTGTTTGCGGGTATGAAAATAGCTCCCTGTTCCATAGCGCTGCAGCCTCCAGAACACTTCATCCCTGCGCTCGGAGCTGCCAGCCAACGGAGGCGAACCTTTGGGGGCACAGCTGATAAATCCCATTTCAAACGCCAGATGCCCCCAAGCTGTATCTACCCGGCAATTTAAAACACAAAGAGCTTAAGAGTCATAGGCCAAGTTCTGAAGGGTATTTGACAACTAAAGAGGAAACACAAGGAAATACTAACTAAGGAAAACCAGTTTGGAAAAGCAGTGTTACTTGTGAATTAATCTCAGTGGAGTCAGGCGGGGTCAATTCTGCTACAAGGTCATTTTTGGAAGTTCATCTTTAGGATTTCAGCCCCCTTATCCTAGAGATTTGTGGGTCTTCAGGATTACAATTTTTATCAATTCAGTATTGTGAGAACAAACAATAATGAGAACTTAAAATGAAAATCTAATGTATTCTTGTAGCACGTGAGAAAACCAATGGAATAAGACCTCAGATTCCATAAAGAAAGTTTAAATGTTGATGCAAAAAATTGTCAGGAAAAAGCCAGAGTACCGCAGCAAAACTTGTTTGAAATTAATCTCTAGGCAATTGTTCACTTCAGAAAAGTTTCAAGTTTTGTTTCATTATTACTAAAACTAATTCTCTCCATAAAAAAAAAAACGAACATACATACAAAAAACCCCCACGAACAACACTAACACACAAAGAAATGATCACTTTGGTCTGGAAGAATATTCTGCACTTTGGGGCAAACGGTCTATTTCTGTTGCAAAACAAATAGTCTTTGGCCTTTGTGTGTTCCTGGAAACTGAAACAAATTTAGGTTTGCGTAACACAAGGTGAAGAGTTTTTTCCCTGTGCTTTCCTTTTCCCCACACTTACCAGGCAACCCAAACACCGAGATGTTTGTACATCTCTCCTAAGGATGCCTGTTGGGATTTTCAGGAGCACCTAAGGATCCGTCTGCATTCTTAAGCATTTAAACAGTCTTAAAAATAGCCCTAACAATGCCACGAGGCTTTCTCTAAACCTACGTGCTTCTTGACCCAGGATATTGTCAGCTAATCCAGCTGAGACAGAATTGAGGTTTCCCAACTCTTACCCGACACCACGTTTCCAAACGACTAGGCTTTGGCTATGCAAATAACGTACATTTAGAGCCCCCTCTAAAATATTCCCCAGTATGGCTTTCTGCAGGGAAACGATAGTTTATATGACAGTTGCAGAAATTAGCTTTTTGTTGACATCTGTTTTATGAGTCATGACTGCCATGTGCCGTGATAGCAAGCTGCGCCGATATCCTAATAAAAGCATAGCTGATCAATCAGCCAGGTGCAACGGGGAAGCAGAGCACATGCTCGGCGCGTGCTGCATCACACCTCTGGTTTTACTGGTGGCTCTGTACAACCCATTAAAAGAAAATTATGAGCATCAACCAGCAGCTAAACTGAGTAATATTATTTGCTAAACACTCAGCTAGAGATACCAGCCAGCTCAGAGATGTGAAGGATTAGCTCACCCATAATTATCTTTTCCTTTGAGAGTATCTTTCCACCTGCTTCTTAACCTCCTTTTTTTTTTCCCCTATTATCATGTTCACATAGGGCTCATGTTCTTAAAGCGGTTAATGAAAATCTTTTGTCCTCCCTCAACCCCTATTTTAGGAGCCTCTATTTTTCCTCTTTCCTGGGTCATTCTTAATAGCATCACCAGACATGGGATCTGTTAAGCCTATGAGCAGACAGGGCTACGGCGCGCGGTGGAAGGGGCACTTGAAGGTGAAGGAAGTCATGAAGACTCCTACAAAGGAGGAGATGCGTGTAAGCTATGACATCGCCACGAGCCGGGTCCTTACGTGGTACCAGCCCGGCTGTCGTGCCGGGGCAGCACAGGCACCTTCCTGCCAGATTTATCGAGATGTTTCGGTGCACCAGTTACGTTGCATTCACATACAGTAGATGCAGGGAGACAGAAGTACGTTTGGGTTTTTTTCCCCCCTTCAAGCTGGTTATCTTCTTTTTAATGAAAAATCGACTACTCTGAGAAAGCCTCAGATTGCAGAGTAAACTTTACTCCGTGCACAACACATAGACGACTCCTTTACTGTCTAAGTACCTTCTCCCTAATCCACAATCTTGTCAATATGTATTTACCCTTAATAACTTGGATCTGGGTCATCACTGTCTTCCATTTGTTTCAGCGTGTCCTAAGCTGCGGCTCTATTTCTGTCCGAGCTCAATGCTTGGTATTCCCCCTAAGACCTGGGCAGTTTCCAGCTTCTGTCTTACAAAATAAAACAAGCTATAAACAAAGACTCTTTCCAGCCAGGCGCTGTATTGTGGGCACAAAGGCTTGCCGGTATCTGAAATTTCCCGCCCTTAGAAGTATGTCAAAGGTATTTTCACAGCTTCTGCCTGGTGTCATTTCTCCAAAACATCTCAAGTCATTTTCCTTTAGGAGAACGTGGGAAAAAAAAAAAAAAAAAAAAAAAAAACCCCACACAAAAACCCCTCCAACCCTGTAATGCATGTGTCAACAGGTGAGGTCTAAAAATTTCATTAGGAAAAAAAAAAAGGGGGAAGCAGTAACAGCTGCATGCGTGTTTGGAGGAAATCAGAGGGGCACTTTCCATCTGGCATCTGCTCCACAGGCAAAAAAGCTTTTATAAGACTTGGAACTCAAAGACCATTTGTATTTTGGGGAGCAGGCTATTCTTGTGCTGCTCATTTTAGGCAGCACAGCAACAGCTACCGTTCAAAATACCCCACCATCCCACCCCAGGAGAGTTTGCACTGTAGCTAAAAAAAGTCCAGTTGCATGTGGGAAGGTAGATATGGCCAAGGTGAGAATGTCTTGGTTTTGTTTCAGCCAGAATCTATTGTGAAATGCTGGAGTTGACCTCTCTGTCTCTGAGCTTGAGTATTTTCTCCACTGATTTGAGACCTGACATGAACAAAGGAATCTCTGCTTTCCATCTTTTCAACCTGCAGAAGGAACCTACAAAAATGAATGCAGACGATGCAGTGATGCAGACAAATCCTTCCCTTCACCTGAACTGCACCCAGTCCTGCATCATCTGGTGCACAAGCGATGCCCACACCACAGAGCAAACTGGCTTTGCTTTTCTTATACTATCAGGTTCGCCCAGGAAACATTTTTCTTTTGCCATAAAACTTTCTCAGACTTTGACAAAGTAGCTTGTCTGTTATAAAATTAAGTTAAGACTTCAGAAGAGGTGGATGCTTGTGAAGGGAGAGGGCAGAGCGCAAAGCAGGGAGCAAGGTAATAACTTCACGTGTGGGATGATCCTCAGGTCCTTCCTCTACCCTGCTTGTGCATCCCACCTAAGGGCCACAACCACAACAGACTGTGAGCTTTCCCTCTTTCTGCTTTTAAGGAAAAATTCCATTCTGGAAATCTTTATCAAATATTTTCCCAAAACCAGTGCATTGCTATGGAAAGGTTTGTTTCAAGAATTCTGCCTTATCTGACAAAACCTGGGGCCGAGGCAGGGTGGGGGGGAGGTCACACACACTCAGAAACCCCTGCTATTCAATATCTGTATCACAGCAAGCCCAGGCTGCCCCGGCCACGGCCGTGCTCAGCCCTGTACTAAGGGAGAACCAAATGCACAGTAGTAGTTTACACTCTGTACAAATAAGAGATTGACAGTTGCAAAAGCACAAGGGAGCATTTCTCACTTTCAGCTGTCAGATCTGATTTGGCTCATCGGCTCTCACATCCACTGGATTTTGCGCAATAGTGCTCGTATTTAAACCTGGCATCATCAGCTGGCTCGGGATCGGCTGACCACTGCCTGAGATAGTCCTGGGTTTGACAATGTGTCATCACACCGCAGAACAAATTGCATCTTCTCACTCAAGCCCTGACCCAGCAGGACATTGAAATAGATTTCAAACTTTACTCAAGCAAACCCGCAAAGCCAAAGGCATTGCGCTGATCTGGCCATTTACTATCTCCGCACCGTACTTTTGGGGGACCCAACGCATCACTGCAGCTCGAGCTCTTCACAGGCCATAAACTTTGGTGTGTGACCAGCCAAGGGTCATAAATACTTTGTTCTTTTGGGGTCTCTGCGCAGATGTGTAGCCAACTATACTGGTGCCAAAACAGACTGCTGTTTTTCCCCAATAAATGTTGGGCAAGCAGGCAATTCAAAATTGTTTGGGTTTTTTTTTTTTGTTTTGCTTTGTTTAAAAACTGAAATACAGTCACATTTCAACTTGAAATTGTGATGATTGATTCAGGTTGACACATCAGCAATTCTTCCCTGTAAATCAGAGCAGCGCAGCAGTGCTTTTCCTGCTTGGTGCCTCTCCACCAGTTCCTACGACTGATTTTATTTTTCAGAGTACTTATCTTCTCTATGTCCTCTAAAGCAAAGACACTTTACAGAGCTGGGATCTGTTGCGTTAATTGTGCAGAGGTCAGCTCTGCCCTGTGAAGGGCTGCTAGCCTATGGCAATTCAACGTAAAGCAAGGAAAGAAAACAGCACGCAGGAGCACAGAAAGAAATCAGAGGGGTCAAAAGAGACTCTTTAGAAGAGAAATAAAAGCTCTGGCAAGATTGCCTATTTTAAAACCAAGCAACAAAGCTGTTTCTCAATGTCCAAGCTGGAAAGGAGCATACCGGCCGTCACAAAACGCCAGCGCAGCAGTTCGTTCCAGCGGGCTCCGCGCCTCCCGGGCTCCGCTGCTCTCACGCCAGACAGGAAGGCAGCAGCTGATCAAACCTGCTAACGGGGCGTTTCACACTCACTCCTCTGCATCCTTCGCTGCTCCCCAAAAGCCACCTACGCCACATCGTCTGTTATGTGGTAAGCAGCGCGATATTTAATGGATTTGCTTTAATTCAGCTACTTCAACAAAAAAAGCTGCAACGAAGGAAATCGGCCAAACCAGTTGCTTAAGCTCACTGTGAAGGAGCTACATGTACTGGGACTGTTTGTATTCACCACCCCACACATGGACGGACACACAGGGTAGCTCGGAAGTCCATCTAGGACACCATCCTCTTTTTGAAGGAAAAAAAAAAAAGTGTAAGAGAAAAGCAAGCCTGCAGCCATACTCTGACAACATGCCTTTCCAGCTTTCCCCGGTTGGCAGCTGGAGCATGCAGATATTCTTGTCCCAACTCCAACTAGCTCATCTAAGTGAGGACAGAGAAGAGAGGAGAAAGGACAGCAAGTGTTTCCAAAGCAATCCGTTCTTCTTGGTTCCAGTGCCAAGAGCCAGAGCGCAAGGCAACTCATACTGGGAAGATATCTTCCTTAAAATAAAGATGGTCAGGGTGTTTATTTCAATGGTTGCACCCATAGCTGGGGTGGGGGAGTCATTCTGGGATGGGGCATTCTGCTCATGGTTCCTTCCAACGTTCTAATCTTCCACACCTGGCAAAGGCAGGTTCAGAGAGGTATGGGGAGACCGAACTAACAGACACAACTTTCAAGAGAGATAGATGTCATCAGTATTTTTAAACTGAGTACCGAACCTCTCGGTGTTGGGATGTTGCCTGTTTCAAGTGCCCTTCTGGGAACCAACCCGCAGCCAGATGGCAGAGAAGAGTGCTGCTCCTTGTAGGATGTTTGATGGATGTTGGTCTAGCCACGGCTTTTTCCACCAGTTATTCAGACTGAGGCATGAAAAATGGATACACATATTGGGGAGGGGGAAAGAGAGAACACCTTTGTGTCCTGAATTTCCTAGCAAGCTTCAGAAGCAGTTACAAATGGGGCAGGTGGGAATTATGCTGTGTTTGAGTCAGCTTTTGTTTGGTTGGATCGCTTTGGTTTCAGCATCTCCAGGCAGGACCAACAACGGTGGTCTGCACAGTCTGAGCAGACAAGTGCATCAACGGGTGTAAGGGGTTACTGTGTGCATGGTGTAAATGCACATGTGTGTCTCAGTGGCATTATTCCCAAAAACAATTTCCCAGTGTTTTTCTTTTCACGCTTTTAAATGTAAATGTTGAAAGTTCAGAGAACACTAATAAAATATGAATGATGAACATTCCTCGCTCCCCGGTTTAAAGAATGGCCCAAGTCACAAGTAACATAAAACCACAGATTTCTCCCAGAAGTAATACTAGAAACTTCATTACTTGAATCATCTGTAATCAAACTAGACAAAGCAGAGAAATTGTACTCTAGGGTACAATCCTGAATCCCTTCCCTCCCACCCAGAGAACTTTTCCCCAGCTGTTGGCCATGTCTTTACTTACAGATTACTTGCCAAGACAGGTCCTTTGCTTTCCTAAACATACCGTTACTAATGAACAAACTGCAAAATCACTGAAAGCCTCCAAAATATTGCATCTGCTCCTATCTGAATATTCATTTATGTTCAGGACTACTGGACTGAGCATTATTCACATGCCTTTAATCTCTGAAATTTATTAGCAGTATGTGCTATCCTGATTTTTCTTATTATTTGACTCATAGACGTCAATTGGCAACAGGTAGAAAAATAACAAGAATCTGATCTGCACAAGAAATTTTAAAGTCGCTGAGGCAGTTAATGCTCAAAATCTCAACTAATGACCACAAAAAGCTTCTGTTTTCCCAAAGAGCTCATGCCTGAATGGCATGGCAAGCAGTAAGTAGGGTTCCGATTTTTAGCTCGTAGGCTTTAGCATGGCTGAACTTAACTCCGCAAAGAGAGACTTTCCTGATGCCGCCTTGAGAGCTTCCATGCAGAAATGAATTCTGCAGTCTTTGTTACACGAACTGTGTTGACAAGGAAAACTCAGTGTAGCATGAGGATAAACATGGCTGAGGAGCACGAGTCCAAGAACTCAAAAAATGCAGAATCTAGATTAGATCCAAAGGCAGGGATCCCACCAAGTCTCAGCACTGGTCACCCTGGCACAGCAAGACCAAGCCTCCGCTCTGGTTTGGGGCTCGATTAGAAGCTGCTTCTCTAAATCCAGAGCTCTTCCTCTTTCTCTTCCTCTTTGGAAGACAGAGTGATTTTTAATCTGGCCTGTGGTGGTCCTGGCACCTTCAATTTAGGAGACCCATAAAATGTGGCTGAAGAAGCTCGAGCCTGTGGAGACAAACACCAGCCAAGCCATAAACCGGATGGGCTTTTCAGTGACAGTTCTCCAAGCGCTGTAGTCTCTTAATCCCGTAGCTGGAAGTTAACACACATTTTATCTCAAGTCACATTAAGCACAGTCATACTTTCACACACACTAATGTAATATTTAAAAAAGGGCTTGTATCGGATATCCAGAGTAAGTCAGCACGCTCTCCCAGCTATCTGCAGGCACTTTAACCTTCATCCAAGCTTTTTCTGGTTTGTATCTGGTGGGGTGCTGCTCCTCTCCGCAGGTGTTCCCCACAGCCTTGGCCGGCTCCGGGCACGCAACGCAAACCGCTTTGAAATCAACAGTCTTTGTTCAGTTTGTAGGAATGCATTAATACAATAAAGCCTTAACAATTAGGAATAGCACCAAGTCCCCATGAATCACTTTTCACACTGTTTTTGCATCCTCTGCGTATGTTTGTCTTTCTCCCCAAGGCTATTCCCAAGCTATTCCTTTCCCCTGGAGCCCTATTAGCCTCTGTTCTTTGTATTTACTAACAGGAAGCATCACAGTTTTGTCCTCACCAGCTTCACTCACAGGCCCTCTTAATTAGTAGTATCTTTTTTTTTTTTCCAAGCTTATTTGGCAAAATCTATGTTCCTCTATTCTTCCTGGCTAGCAGGTTATTTCTTTCTTCCTCAAGGTGCAATCCGGTTTCCTTTTGTTGTTAAATTCCCCAATACTGATACTTTCCTGGATATTGTGGGAAAGAGGCCTGGTTGACAAGCAACTTCTTTTCATTTCCATCCTGATTAGCAAGCAAATAATAAGTGGAAGCATAATTTATGGTTTGATTTAAGCCACCTCATTCAACATTTGGAAGGAAATCTAGGATGACTAAATCTTGAAAGGGAAGGCAGGATAAGCGGTATTAAGAAACTGTCAGGGATCGGAATTGCATTAACTGTTCCTGTTTTATTGTCATAGACTTTTGGTCTCTTGCATTAACATGAGACAATACTAGAGAACTCTTTAATCTAAATTTATGAAACGCAGAAAATAAGATAGAAAATCTGACCATGAAGAGAAAGTTAGGTGACTGGCATCCTGCATCTGTCTTTTGAGTTGACCAATATATCCCTTCATTAATTTCTTGGCACTGTTCCTCTGTTGACAGTTATCCTGGTTTTGAAGCATTGCTTTACATTTATATTCTAAGCTCTTTTGGTCCATTAAAAAACCCAAAACCTAAACCCAACAAAAAAAACCCCCAACAACTGTAAATATAAATATATATATATATGTGTATGTTCAGATTTTCAGGAAACTTTTCTTGCCTACTGGAGGCTCAGAACCTGCACTCTTCAAGAGCAGCTCAAGGTGTTTGGCAGATTCAGCAGAGAATGTCCTTCACCCCTTCAGTTTCAAGGCTTTTGTTGACTGTGTTCCAGCACAGGTATTGCTATCCAGCCTCAAGGATGCTCTCTCATTTCATCCTCCCCCACTTACAACAGGGGCTTTTCCATTCCTTTCCCTTTAGGCTTCAAAATCAAATAAAGTCAGTCTTTAGATCTTCATAGAAGCTGAAGATCAGCCAAATATCATTAGCATTATTTAGCACCAATTTTAAATACATATATTTCTCCCCCTCCCCCACTGTGAGATGTTAAAGCAGGAAATCTCTCCTTCCTGATCCACCCAAATCAAAACAGGTTGACAGAGAACCACCACTGCTTTCCAGCCCTTAAACTTTAACTTGGCAGTTCATGTTTGTCTCTCGGCTGAACAGCTTGCTGAGAGGTCAGGACTGGAGTCAATCACAGACATAACTGCCAGCCAGGACACAGAATCTCTTTTAAACTTATTTCTGAAACTGAAATATCAATCACTATTGGCATGTCATCCTGTACTTTCTCTAGCTGTAGGCTAGCCTGTCGTTGTATCTGAAAATATCAAGCAGTTCTGCTAATAGCATTTATCTAATTTAGTCTGAAATGTATGCGTTGTTGAAATTT
This sequence comes from Tetrax tetrax, assembly GCA_009806455.1. Taxonomy (NCBI): domain Eukaryota; kingdom Metazoa; phylum Chordata; class Aves; order Otidiformes; family Otididae; genus Tetrax; species Tetrax tetrax. The sequence continues at coordinate 141,684 of WHYT01017849.1, forward strand.
TTTGTCTGCAGGTGAATGTTACGTTAGATAAAACACCATGTTATGCTGTCGTATGGCCGGTGTGCAGACTGAGCGGTGCCTCTCATTGACCTGCTCTCACCCCAGAGGTTAAGTTGTCTTGGAGAACCAGGGACCAGCCAGCCACAACCTCTCCATCGTAGGTCATCTGAGGAAAGTCTCTGACATTGCCCTGAGTTCCCTTGACTCCTCTCTGATCACCCTTCTCTGATCCTGAACAAGGTTTTTTTGAGACTTTTCTCACAAGTTTCAGCCACATTGACTCTTATCTTTGCAAAATCAAAATTCCTGGATACCTCAATAGAACAATAATGCAGGGAAGTGTCAGCAAAGCATCGTGGGGGGAGAAAACCACCACCTCTGACAGCTAGACTTCACTGGTTAGTGCCACTAACTAAGCCAAAGGACAGAATGTGTCAGAGGGCAGATCACAAGGAATGTTCAAAGGAAAGCTTAGAGAAGAAAAAATGCAAACCCCGCACAAATTGCCTGCATGTCCTAGCAGGCAGAGCTGCATGAACATCTGCAGTGCGAATTGGGAACTCATCTTGGGCACATTCAAGGCTCCTCAAAGTCTCCTAAATTAATCATGGCCTCAGCAAAGCCCAATTCAAGAGTTGGTTTAAAATTGAGTGCAACTGGATGTCTCAAGTCTTTTTCAATTAAAAGTGGAACGGAATAGTCTGTTTGCTTGACATATTCCAAAGGAATTTCAGGGGATTTTTTTGCGTAAAATACAGATAACATTTTGTACTTTTTCTTTGTCCTACTTCTAAAAAAATGAGAACAAACCTCCAAAAAATAATATTGGAAAAATGTTGGATTCTTCATCATTTAACAAAGTCATACTCACAGCAATCATTCAAATCTCACTTTGATCAGACTTCACATCAGATTTCAGATCAGAACAAAAAGCTCTAACTACAAAGCCACGCAGGCTGAAACGTGAAAACAAAGCAAAAACCAAAAGCTGTGATAACACCGGGGCACAGCCCTGCCCCCTCTTGCATGGTACACGGCGATGCTTTCCCACCCAGCTGGGATGGCTGCTGGACAACATCACCCGCGGATGAGGTCAGGGAGAAAAGTGGCTGGGAGCGGTCCAAGAGGATGTTCAGCAGAGGATCATTTACTGAGCATCAAAGGGAGGTGGTGGAGAGGAGAAGCCTGGAAAGCACAGCGCGCGGGCAGTCAGAGAGACCTTAGGAAACTGCAATGGGAGCTGTTTGTCTGGAAGAAGGTGATACCTAAAATACCTGGATTATCTGCAGATTATCCACAATTTCTCCACGTGTATTATTTGTCTTAGAGAATCCCATCAGGTTTGTCCTAGTAAAGCAGTGTTGCTTTTCAACACACCTAATGAATCTCCCAATGTTCAGACAAAGATAACGCTCCATCAGTTTCAGTGCTACAAGTTTCCCCAGGGATTATTTGTGGATCTTTTCTTATTCCTCTCATAATGACAAATGATGGTCTTTCCCAGGCATGTAATTATTTAAACCCAGCTCATTTCAGAGCCCACAGTCTATTTCTACAGCTTAAGCACCAGGTGGGTAGATCTCCCCTTCTGCCATTCCGTTACATGACAAGATGCTGACAGTTATGGAAGAAATGCGTGTAAGTGGGATATGACCTTAGGGCAGCATTTCAGATCCTAACATCAGCCACATACAGACACCTCGTGTAGAAGAGCTGTCTCTCAGAGCTTCGCAATTCCCAATTAATATTAGCTATCATGCTCTATTGTACAAATACTCAAAACCTCAAACTAGGTAAGCATAGAGGACAGGCAGTCCTTGTCCTCTACAGACAGGAGGAAGAACATCCATCAGAATTCTAAACAGTCCTAAACTTCCAAAAACCTTATCTTTCGAGGCCAGTTCCTTAGCAGGTGTAAACTGACAAAATATCCTTATGCATAAAAATACACAGAGGGAAGTAAAACACAGAAATCTGACCTCTGAAAGAACTGTTATAAATAGGATATTTGAGAAGTTTTCCATACAGCATCAGCTGCCCTTTAGCCCTTGAACTGCAGGCATTTTCCATCCATCCTTCTAGCCAACTACTGTGTTTGTGCACACACATGTGCATATATGTAAATATATATATGCACATATAACCACACACAATATACACACATCTTTCTATACCTTGGGACTGTGGAGTATGTGTAGCTCGATGCTTTGGTAAAGTGCTTTGTTAATACTCTTACCCTGATCACTCAAAAGTTAATGAAAAGGCCTGTTTGCTTTTTGAAAAAAAAAAAAAAAAGCTAATTTGTGCTGGTTCAAGGACATCAATGTGCTCATGAGTACGATTTGGGGACCTGCAAGGTGCTTTACACCTCAGTAGCTAATGAGCAGCTATAATGCATAGGAAGCCAAGAGGAGAAGCTACAAGGATTGTTAGTATTTGATCCTGCATCAGACCTTAGAGCCTTTGGGCTGTTTGCTTGATTTTGTGTTTTGCAATGATCAAACACAACAGCATCACTATTGGTCTTAGGTTCATGGTAGATCAGCACATTGACCTCATCAACATCACTCAGGAGTTGTGCCCACACATCTCAGAGCAGAGCCTGCACTGAACGGGTTCCGTGAAACTACACCACATCTCATCAGAGTGCCTAGAGCCTGAGGAACAAGTTTAGAACACCAACAACTGACCGTTAACTGTCAGGTCCACACAAGAGAAATGATGACCCAGGCATTGGGTGCTGGCTTGCTTCCTTGAACCGTCTATGCAGCACATTTCAAGCTCTGGGTCTGACGGCGCTCAAACACGTGCCTGGGAACTGCTAGAAAGGCTCCATCATGAGCACCAAATGAATACTGCCATAGCAGGACAGCAGAAGCATGCCCTAAAATGAGAATAAATGTGCCAGCACTCCAAGGAACATGCCTTTAAGTGCTGAGCAGCTCCTGCCACTTTCCAAAGCCCATTTAGATCTTTTGGTACCTTTTAGGAGCAAAGTCCAGCCTCCTAGGTGCACTGCACAAAAGAATTGCAGTGTTCTGCACCTTCCCCTCCTGCTCAAGGGATATGCCAAGGGGAAGGTCACATCCAAAACACAAGGGCATCCTAAAGCCCTTTTTCACCTGCCCTAAATACAGCCAAGGCACCCAGAAATACCCTCAACAAGGTGGCAGAGGAGTAAGTCCTGGAGAGATGGGCAGGGGCTGGAAGACTCCTGATGCCTGAGTGGAGATGTAAACAGGTGAGCACTGTTTATCCAGGTGGAGATAGATCAATTCACCAGAATGAAATAATAAAATAGTGATTTTCTGTGCCTCAGCAACTAGAAATGAGCTGTCCCTCCCCTCACCTGTGGGTTACACAGGTGCTTGTTAAAGATGTATGTATTTAAATTAATGGCTATTTATTACTCACAAATAACAAAATTATTACCAAATGCTAGACAAATATAAGCAATATAAATGTTGAAACAATCTTTTATTCTCATCCCAGACTCTTCTGATCATTTTATACCAGGGAAATTTATCACAACTGAACCTGAGGCTGCACATAATGCCTTTAGGAACTTTCATCCCTTTCTACAAGTCATCTCCAATGAAATTGGCTGGAGAACAACCTGGCATCACTTCTCAAGGGCAATAAAAAAAGAAAAAGCAAAACTGAACAACTTTTCATTAAGCAAGTGTTGAATGAATCAAGTTAGGAGAGATATTAGGATCTTTGGCAGACAAAGCAACGGCATTAACTGCGTTTGGTGCCTTTGCATTTACAGATGGGACATTAGTAGAAACTGTGCCTTGGCTGTGGATGGAGACGTGAAATCAGACTGGTTTCACCATTAAGGTTTTGCACCACTTTTGACGTAAAACTCAACCTGGAATTCTAGCCAGCCCTGCATGCGTGCTCATTTCACAGCTTTGACTTCGGTCTATAATTAGCCTTGTTTGGGCAAAGCCGAATTTTAAACCTAAACGGAAGTAAGGAGAAAAACACAAGAAAACAAAACTTTTTGAAATGTTAATTATGTGTTAAGTACTTCGTGTAAATCTCTGGGTAGCAGCAGTTTGCTTTTAAATGCAAATCCCAGAGATAAAAGATAAACTAAGGGACCTTTCGTCCCACTGATTTTTATCTCAACTAGATAATTTCCTCTTTATCTGGATGGTCATTACTTATAATAGTTATTCATTTACTCACATTACTTAACAGCTATTTACACACTTTGGGCCAGTCTATCATTACCATAAATCTGTTAAGCTTTACCAGTAGCCAGCTACGAGCAGACATCAGAAAGCTGATGGACCACTGTGGCCTTTGGGAAGCTGCTACCCGAGTCCTGAAAATTACATTTTTAGACCACACTTTGCCTTCTAGAAAAAAAATAGATTGTATTCTGGTGAAATGTCTCTCCTTCTATTAAGCATCTGCTCTCTTAATTTCAGAACCTCCATTAGCAGTCTAAAACAGAGGGGATGAATCCAGGCCTCGCCGTTAAGTGAGCACATGGAGCCTTGCTTTTCCTTTTTAAGGCTGGGATTTACAAAGGACCTAAAATAATTAGGTTCCCCAAACCATCTAAACCCTAGGGGCTCTTTTGAGAATCCTAAGCTAATTTCAGCTCCTGATAAGTGTCCAAATGTTTGGATCCCTATGGAAACCTTCCGCTAGAGTACCCGAACTGTAAGGTGGCGGTATTTGTATTCCCGCTGCCCGTGCATTTCCATCGGTATCATTAATGCATGGCAAGAATGCAAGTACTAGGAAAATATGTTCACAGTCCCTGGCCAATTCTTCCAAGATGGTGCTGTTGTAGGAAAAAGGATTACATGAGTTAAAAGTGCACAGGGCTCAGCAGTCATTAAGGGCTACAACTGCTCCTAGCAAAAATACTTTTTGCAGCTGCACTTTGGAGAAATGTTTCGCGTGTTTTGGGCTGTTTAGTTTCTTGTGTAGATGTCAATATTCCTCAGCAGGCATCTCGCTCCACCTGCCGTTTGGCAGGCATGACCCAAGGTGGGTGGGTGGATGTTGTTTAAATGATGAGATCTGTCAGCCTTTGGGGAAAATGCAAGAGACTGAGCTCAGCATAAATGTACAGTAACCAAAAGGGGATAAACACATTATTTACTCTGCTTTAAACTGCACTTCTGGTAGCTGTGCTGCCCATGTTTGCATACATGTGATGTTCCTGGGACGGCCCAGGCTCCGATGACCAGCCCTTTACAGTTTCCTGCTCTACGTCCACCCAGCTCTGCAAAAGGCCTTGCTTTTTAAATGCAGATATCACCAAAACTGAAAGGGTAACCTGCACACGGCGGTGTTAAAGAGAGCGGCACCTTAAAGCTGATCTCTGGCAGGTACATCCCAGAGCCTCACTTAAAATAAAATGAAGCTGCTTCTCCATAGCAACAGGATGTGTGGCTGCGGGGTCTGACTTAAGATGAGCTTTCTCTGCCTAAATTATTCTGCTCTTCCCTCCCATGAGGGCAGAGGGAAAAAAAATCCTCCTAAAACTCAATCTTTTATCATCACCAGGAAATGTATCTGGTTTAAAATTCACTTTTCACGAGTTTTCCTGAAACAATATTTGTGAGCTCCATCGCCTTGGATGGAGATTCAATAGCCTTTGCAAACCCAAATACAATGAAAAAAAAAACAAAACCCACAGTAGATCCTTAGAGTTTAATTCAAAACCAAACTTTTGGTTATGACCATGTTATCATATTTTACCTCAATCTTGAACCCATGAATAAGACCCTGTCTCATTCTGAAGAAGTGAAAGTAGGGAGAGTCCATTCCTTTTCTCAGTCATTTGTTTTGATAATTAAATGCCAATAATTTAGTCAAAACACCTGCCTACCTGGCCATATCCCCCCTGTACTATGAGGTACAGTGCAGAGGGTCTCAAAACCCACATTTTGAACCAGTAGCAGTGGAAAGTGACCTCGAGCAGGGCAGAACAAGGTCTGGCCCAACAGCAATTGTCTGCAGAATCCCCAAAGGTAAGTGTAATTTTGCAGCTTTCCACTTCACCTGACTTTAATAAAGCCTCATCATTTGTTCATCTCCCAGCAGAAGAGTGCTCCATAAAACCCTGTTCTGCCCCACTCCAAAGACAGGAGCTTCTTTTTAATGGGTTGTTAAGGTCATGGTGCCTCCAAACCTCCAGCTGATCTTTCTGGCTGCAAGGCTGCTGTTGCTAGGCTCAGCCTAGTGCTTTCACCATCCACTCATCCAATATTTTATTAGCAGTATCCTTTTCTGAGCAAACGCCAATCTAAGACCTTTGCATACAGCAGAGATTAAACAAAAATCGATAACATTAAGCCTCTGTATAGAGCTTCTAATTTATCTAACAAATGGCCAGCAAACAGCAGCCTACTGGCACTTTTTTTTGGCTGGCTGACTTCCCTTAAGCTTGAGAAAAATGTGTAAATGAAGTAACAATGGTGAGATTAAAAGTTAAATATACTCTGTGGAGATACAGCAAAAAAAAAAATATTCATGCCCTCTCGGAATGACGAAAGATGTGGAGATCAGACGCATTCATAGGACAGTGGGACACCAGATAAAGCTAATTCAGGGAGCATCTCTAATGTTAAAGGTATAAATAAGAATTTATGCTCATACTCAGTTGAATAATATTTTAAATTGTACCATCACAACCAAAGTTCAGAGACCTCTCCTTGCCACCTGGGTCTTTCATGACAGGCAGGAGAACACAGGCTGGTTACCACAAATGACTGCATTGCTGTAGCATTTGGGATACCGAGTCAGAGATCTGGACCTGATGCTAGGACGTGTTCCACAGAGACAGAGAGGAAAAAAAAAAGTGGCTGCTGCCCTGTGCCATTTCTGTAAGAGAGGAGACAGTAATTGTTTTTGCAAAGAGAAAATGACGGAGAGCACAGGCAAGGACCCAGGCAATTTGTCACCATAAGACAGAAACAGAGGTCTGGTCCTGCAGGCCAAGATGGGCCTGAACAACCAAACCAAAGAGCTCGTGTCTGCAGCATGAAGTCACAGAAAGGGGTGCGAAAGAAGAAATGGCACAAGAAGCCTTGCAGTTTTGAAAAAAGTCATCTTCACTGCAGCACTCTCAGCACATCTGGTTTAGCCAGATATTTCCTGCTGAGCTACAAACGTCACCGGTCCTCCTGCCACAACCGCTCAGGAGGAGAAAATACAAGACCCACTGCATCCACGACTGCCAGCATCCATAGTCCTGAACCAGGTACAACCTTTGTGCAGAAATGGTTGCCAAGTGACAATCTCACATACTAAGATTTGTTTTAGCAACATCATGATAAAGGTTTTGCTCAGCAGTATTTGAAACCCGAGTTTAATACTAAAGGTAAATATGGGCTCTTGATAGAAGATAATACCGGGGGGAAAAACCAAAAAGTATGTATTTTATGTGTGAAGAAAATTTATACCAAAGTGATTGTTTATAAGATAATATTTTATAAGTCATCTTCTATTTGCCATAATTCATTATGTTTTTTCTTTAACTGCATACACTACATTATCTCCAGAGAGCAAAACCCCACAACAACAAATGCAAAACTTCATTAAAAGATGCTTGCTTTTCCAGAGCAAAAACAAAAACAAAAAAAAAAAAAAATAGGTATTACAGTTAGAGAATCTGAAAAAGCTTGTGTTAGACTGGGTTGAGCTGTTTGCTTGAGAAAGACACCTGCTTACTGCAAATTACTGAAGAGTTCAAGGGAAAGCGAGTGAGCACAATTCAAAATACTGTTAGTTGAGCTAAAAAAAAAAAAAACACACACACTTAAAACCTTACCTAAAAACTAAGGAAAGACGTCTAATTGAAGCAATACCAAAATGAAATGAAGACATTTCCATTCTTACTGACAACACTAACAACAAGGATGCCTGTGAGAAACCTGGCCCTATCCTGTTTTTCCTGATCATTCAAACCTCTGCCTGCCTGGAACAAGCCACTCAATACACCAAACCTCTTCTGCAACAACATCTGTACCAGTGCCACAGCAAAGAGATGCTATTGTGAGAATTGTGGATGCGCTCATCTTCCTTTGTTCCAAGACTGGAATACTGTGGGATCCAGAAAACACATCAGGTCATCAAATCAACACAGTAAATCTTCCCTTTTACTTAGAAAGACAAAAATAATCTTGACTTTTTAATGAGCTCACACAACACCAAAAAGACATTTCAGACTCAGGAAAGTATCTCATGTCTGCTGGCAAAATGCAACACAGCAGAAGTTGGACTGGGCCGTGCTTGGACGGGTTCTGGTGTTATATGCTGAATCCAACAAAGAGGGAGCATCTGAAGTCACAGATATTTGGTAGCAACGCTCCATATCCAGCTCTCTCTCCAAATTCAGCTGGTGCAGAGGCACTGCTGTATTTGATGCCAACCTTAATATTAAACACAGAAAAAGGAAAATTACTTCTGTAGAAACAGAGGATGGACCTCCTGTGCGAGATCCCAGCTGCCACAGAAAGTGTATAATCTCTTTTCATGATCTTAATTTAAAAAACTGGCCTGATTTTTTTTCATGTGTCCTCACTATTCCTACTGGAAGGGATTTCCAGCGCCTGTCTATTTATACCCATTTCTTCTTGCGCCAACATTGTCTCTTGGCTTAAACAACTTTCCTCTGCCTGCTGCTTGCCTCCTTGATGCACTTATAGGCAGCTGTTAGATCTCCTCTCAGCCTTCTCTCCTTGGGGAAAACAAGTCAATCCCATTTAATAACCTCTGAGAAAGGGTCCCCATTCCCCAGATTCTTCCTACCCTTTCCCTACAGTGAGCTCCGCGTTTCAGATGTGGTGCTGAGGGTCCTCCACGGGAGTTTCCCATCCAGCACATTTTAGGATCATGTCATAATCTGAGGACACAGAGGAAAGGTCAACAGTTCTTTGCTTTCAGCCCTGCCAGTAACAAAACAATCACTGCGTAATAATACCACAATTAATCACATCCATTGTGTCACACACAGACCTAAGAAAATGCTGTGTGTTGTATTGCAGCACATTGCATTAAGCTTCGCAGCTTTTCCATTTTCTCATTAACAGCAGCAAATGAGGACATTGCTTTTTCTTCTACAATGTTAACGGCCAGTTAGCAATTAAAAAATCATCAGGTATCTATACATATTTATCAGATAAAGAAGAATACAGATAGGTAAAGAGAACAGCTTCCCCTTCATAGCTTGGTAAAAACAATTAATTCCTTTTACTATCATCGTTACTGCCTCTCTCTCCTTCATCAACGTCTCATCTATTCTGGGCAAAGCGTACTGCACAGACAGGTGAAAGAGCTGTTTCTCCTTGAAGTCAGGTCAGTGGTAGAACTCCCATTGACTCCACGTCATAGCAGCTTAGGGTTCTGGTTTTTGTAACACAGGAAAAATCTGCTGGTATAAAATGAATTTCAGTGATAACCTAGTCTAACAGAACATCCTTATTCAAGACAGAAAAAAAAAATAATCAAAAAGGTTTTCAAAAGATACAGATAGCAGTTAGCTGCAGAAAAAAAAAAAAGAGTGGGGCCAATTAGTCTGGAAAATGCAGCTGAAAATTCCTGAAGAGCAATGCTTCATCCTCCGCCCAGACTGTCCAAGGTCTTCATAACAAGACCTCTATTTGCACACTCATCATTTACACATCTATAGCGGTTCTTTCCCGCTAATGACCATGCTTTATTTCTCTTAAAAAGAATGATTTACATGCTGTCTTTGGAAGATACCTGCCCACAAAACCCCGACACATAGATCAGAAAGGCCCGTTTGCAAACATGAGAAAGAGCTGGAATAACAAGATCTTGCAGAAGTCTGAGCAACTGAAAGAGAAAGTATGTTAGGGTTAGCAAATACCTGGCTTATGTCAGAACCTGCTCATGATAAGAGGAAATATTTTTTAATGAAATCGAAGTACAGACCTCACAGACATGGAAAGAATGTAACAGGAAGGTATTTTCAGTTCCCACTTAGCTACAAGAAACAGATTTTGCAGTCACAGGTGTTGTGTTTTTTTTTAATTTTTTAAATTTTCTTTTTTTCAGTTCCCCCTCACCCTCTCTGCTGTGTTTCCTTGGGGACCAGGACACACAAGTGCCCTCTGCTTCAGCCATCACAGGATCTGGAGCAAATCCAACTCAAGGTCCATTGGAGGCTGCGCAGCTGGCCTTTGGGGCACGGGTAAACGCAAGGGGAAGTCCATCACTGACTCGTTCTCCTGCTGATTTGGAATTTCTGATACTGCGCGAGGGGCAGCGACAATAGAATTCCATACACATGGGCTTGTTTTCCCCTGAAACCAGCCTCACTTGTCCTTCTCACTTGAACACATGCTAAAATCATAGAACATCACAATTTTGTGTTGCTTTGGTTTCTGCTACATGCCTCGTGGTGGGTGGCATTTCCCTCCCTCCTTTCCTTTTTTTCCTCCAGTGCAGAAAGGAGTTATTTACAAGGGAGATAAAGGAGAAGATATCCTAGGAGAGCTTGTTTGGCCTGAACACTGTGTTTTGATAAGTGTCCCATGTGAAAGAGAAATGAGGTTAAATCTTGAACTGGAGTGAACTATTTTTGTACATAGAATTGGGCAGTAAAACACTGGTGGTTGGTGGAGATGGGGTTAAGGTTCTCAGGCAGCTTTATTTAACTTCGAAGAAATGTTTCCTTTTTTTTTTCCCCCTCAAAGAAAAGAGTTGGTGTTTCATACTATATAAAGGACACCTCCACCTTTTGATGGTTAAAAAGTCTAACATGAAATATCAGCTTGTACTTAAAATCCCTGCAAATGTTTTGGGTGGGAAAATCCAGTGGAAATTTGAGTTGGGTAACATTTTTTCCTTACAATGACTTTAGCACAATCCAAATTTCCAGACCAAACAGCATTTTCTCCCTGAAGTTTTTTCATCATACGGTGACAATTTGCAATGTGTTATTTCAATTAATTGTCAACTATTTCCAGATCTATGACCAGATTACTGTATATAAAGCCGTCACTGCTAGTCAATTTGCTTTTCTTTCCCCTCATTTATTTTCCAAGACAAGAGCTTTTGGGTGACCATCTGCTTCTTATTTCAAACCTATTTTTGTTAATACCTGACATCTCATGCAAAAGCTCAATTTAAGACTGATAAGCACCTTTTTTTGTTTGTTTGTTTTAACATAGGTCTCCTATTCTAAGCAGCAATGCTTTACAATTCCAAGTTACTTTTTCTGTTGTGGATTTTTTTTTCAAGCACTTCGAATTCTGTTTGAGACCCACATTTGGCATCCATTTCCAAATAGGATTTGCTTTATGCATTTGAATTATCTTATGAAATGAAATAGAGACATTTGTGTGCTAAAATATAAGCATTTGTGGAACCGAAGCCTTAAGAAATGTAAAGTTAGTGCTCCATCTATTCTTCCCCACTGGTTTCCTACTCAGTTTTCAGACCAAAATAGTTTTATTTGTCTGATGTCATTGTTAGGATCAAGCTGGGTCCTTTCTACTGTTACCTCTAATGCAGCTGCTGTCAGGTAAAAAGCTTCAGGCAAAGTGCCAAATTCCAGCCTCACCAGATCTTAAAAGTAATGCTTATTCTTTAACTGTATTGACTTCTTGTCCCCCCCAGTAGGATAAAGCAGCTTTAAACCCTTCCCAGCAGTCGTCGCTTAATGGCAATGACTTAGAGAAGGCTTGAAAGCAGAAGAGACAGACATAATCAGTACACAAGAACCAGTATCTACCACCATAACCACCTGCTTCCCCGTTTGGGGCTATACAGGGAGCAATGTTCTATGCGAGTACAAGGCTTCAGCAGTGGGAAACAAAACTCAGGTGCTGCTTAAAACCAGCTTTGCTTCCAGATCCGTTCTCCTGTCCATAAAACATTTGATTTTGCTTTTGTCCCACCTGATTTTTGTGACCAAGGTGTGATGCTTGCATTGAGAACATGGTCATTTAAGAGCTCTGGTAGATGGAGAGACATGAGCTTCCCTGGGGAATGATTATCTACACCACAGAGGATTGCTCATTTTATCCTTTTTTTTTATCCTAACAGACAGACAAATACCTAATTTTAGAGAGGATGAACCTTAGCCAGGAACTTCCCACTCTTCAGGTGCAAAGATGCTCTCATCTCCTCTTTAATTGTAGGCAAAAGCAGTTGTTATACTTTATTTTTCCCATCTACGCCAGGCAGAACACCACATGTAAGCAGAATCTCTAGCTTCCCCCCCCTCCTATTTTCCTTACTCTGTTCATATTTTTCTCGTAAAGCCTGTCACCAATGGCTAGTTTCTTTCTCTCTGCAATGGAAACTTTGGGAATGATTGGTTAAGAAAAACCCAAATCCTAAATCATTAAGCAATAATTCTGAGAGTTTATCTTACTGAGTAATAGGTAATTTTATAGCAGATTTTTCGACAGGACATATTTCACTTAGAAAACCATCTTTTTTTTTTTTCTTCCCTTAGGTTATAAGGTGCTTAAATCATTTTTTTAAAGGAAGGAGGAAACAGCTGTGGCTAAAAGCACACTTTTTCCATCTGTCACTTTTTTCTTTATTTTCTCTTTTGTGCATGCAGCGCTCGCAGAGTGAAAGCATTAGCAGCAGTGCCAATAATAGACACTAAGTCAAGGTCCGAGAGTAGGATTTCTTTTTCCCATGTTCTCTGGCTGTGCTGGAGGTTACAGTTCTTTCAAAGTCTGTGTGAAGAGGCAAGGATGCGCTAGCTGCTGCCATACCTGCCCATCCCTTCAGCCTGACTTTTCCCTCAGCCTTTGAACTACACTACAGGTAATTTTCTCATTTTTTATTTAATCAAAGGAGCTACCTGGACCAAACTTTTATTCCACCAAAAAGATCAGTGCTAGTCTGATGCTGGAGCTGGTTTTGACTCCAACGTTTAAGTTTATAGGGATCACTGTAGGCTAAGACTACTGAAAATATAAAAGTTTAGAGGGACATGAGCAAAACAGGTTGACAATCTGCATTTGAGATACATAAGCAGGGAAGACATTGGGTGTAAATGTGAGGTTTCCCAAATTGTCCCCTTTAATACCTGGCTTTCCCTACCCATCACCTTCCATACCTAACCTCTCCTGTGCTTGGTAACAGTCCTCAGTCCCATTTTCAGAAATCACCGTTTTGGATCAGATCCCCAGTTGGTTATCTGTGAGAATGCTCAATTCAATGTTCTTCAGAGGAAGCCTCAGGATATCAATAACAAAGAGGTATGGAAAAATGGCATGAGGATACACCATCCTCATCAGTTATACTGGTTTAAGTGCTAAAATCCAACATTCATAATATTCAAGAAAATACTTGGTATCCCAAGTCCAGTCCTCACTCCACAGCAGGAGAGTAAAATATAAATGTGACAATGTGGAGACAGCTCTCCATCAGGATGAAGCATTGGTGAAAATTTCTAGAGGTTTTAATTTTTCCCCTCAATTCTTTGTCTCTACTAAGGAACAGACCAGATGAATTGGGAGCTCGAACACAAAGAGAAGTCCTGCTCTTCTGGAGCGAGAAGGGTTATGAACTTAAGGGTAGATAGGTGTGCACCATGAAATAAAAATGATGATTATTTGGATTTTAAAAGGAGCCTGTAATCCCACAGTTATTGTTCACTTTTGTGCCAGCTAAAACCGGATTGGCATCTATCCCAAAAAAGCTAGCACGTATTTTGACTGTGATTTTCATTTTCTTCTTCCTTTAAAAAAGCTGCCCCTGTGAAGTCAGCCAGGATTTAAACAAATACATCTATAGCATGATAATACTGCCATTAAAAAAATAATTAGGAACACAGCCTGAAATAACTATCTAAAGGCACTTGAAAACGTAAATCAGGGCAAGTATTTGAATAACAGTAAGGTGATGATGGAGACAGCATGAGGTGGTCTTACTTGAGAACCAAGATGTTTGTTTTGATGGAAAGAGCATCAAATGGAGCAGAGCCAGATCTCTGCTCTGCTACACTCTCAAGCCCATCCATTCTCTACAAAAACTGTCAGAAAGTGCAAATGGGCAATATAATTCCTCCCACTAGTTACATTGTTTTGAGGAAACAGAGCAGCTTTTAACTGACAAAGATAGATCTAACCTCTGAAATCCAAGCCTCTTATCTATTTTTATTTTTGCATGAAAAACACTGATTTTCTATTTTTTTTTTTTCTGCTTTCAAGCTATTTGAATGCTATTATTTCACAGAAGCTTACATCTCTCTCCTATAGATCCCTACAGACTTTTTAGTGCTGGAGATAAATATTGCCTAACATTCCTTTTTATCATTTGCTGTCAAACATGCCCAAGAGCCTGACTCCACCATGCATTACAACAGGAGTTTTTCAGTGGGTTTGGATTTAGTTCTCAGTTTCCATCTTTATCAAACCATTTTGGTCTTTTCACATACATTTCCCAGAGCCACAGGAAGACAGTGTGTGCTGTTGAATCTTTTCTGCTGAAAAGCCAAGGAAAACCTACATGAGGAGACAGCCCAGAAGGGGAATTATCGCAGTCTGGGGAAGACACTAATGAGAATGAAACCTACAGACTCTTCCAAGCCCATTGCACCCCTCTGCTGCACTGCTTGCTCCTCCATCCCAAATGCTTCTCCTTGTTGGAGATCATAGAATAGATTGGGTTGAAAGGGACCCTTCAAAGGTCATCTAATCCAACTCCCCTGCAAAGAGCAGGGACATCTCCAACCAGATCAGGTTGCTCAGAGCCCCGTTCAACCTGGCCTTGAATGTTTCCATAGATGGGGCATCCACCAGCTCTCTGGGCAACCTGTTTCAGAGTTCTATCACCCTCATCATAAAAACTTTCTTCCTAGTATCCAATCTAAATCTACCTCCCTCTATTTTGAAACCATTACCCCTTGTCCTGTCACCACAGGCCCTGCTGAAGAGTTTCTCCCCATCTTTCCCGTAGGCCCCCTTGAGGTACTGGAAGATGTCGGACTTTTCCCATTGTTCTCCAAGGCAGTGCCGATCCCCTGCACAGCCATGTGCCATCAGTGTCCATGCTCTGCCCAGCACCAAATCTAAGGCTGCCTTCTCCATCCACAATTTCACAGCCCCGTTTTCTCACAGTCCCCAAGCAGGGTTTGCAGCTCCATCCCTCAGAGGGAGAACAGCCCAAATAAAGGACCTCAGGTTTCAGTTCATCATCTTCAACCTGTACTGCTTGACACTGGACTCCTCTTTAACCCCCACAGGTTACCAGCCCTCAGGTCGGTCCCTGCAGCACAAGGTTTTCCTCTCCTTGGGCGCTCTGATTCAGCAGGGAGAAGGTCGCACAGATCTTCCTCCGTGCTGAGTCACAACCTGTTCCTTGCTCTCAGCAGGAGCTGTGTCTAAAGCAGGACGTTCCTGCACGAAACACAGGACGCCGGGAACATGAATGAGTCACTATTGTCATTTTTTTAATATCCTATATTAATAGGTGTTAATAATAGCTTTTCAAAAATCTATTACAAATACCAACTCATTTCATGACATCATTTCTTTGCCACCCTATTCCTAAGCTTTACCAGTTACTGTAATAATTGGATAGGAAGTTTAAAAACAGAACATCAGTTATAGTCCACTTTATACCTTACTTTTGTTCTTATGCATATTCACTAAGATCAAATAAAGCTCAAACTTTTTTTTTTCGGTGGAAAATAGCTTGTTAATAGGGCTATTGACATTGGCTCAGAAACTAGATCATCAGGAACAGGGAAGGCTGTTGCTTTTTCTGTCATCAGAAAGGTGAGGAAGTCAGGAGAGATAAGACAAGGCACAGTATTACCACAGATCAATATTTTTCAGACAAAGTGTTTTTCTTAGTTGAAAAATGGTCTGCTTTTGCAGATACAATTTAGCATGAAAACACACTTCTGGAACTTCTTTGTGTATTGCATGTGAAGTTTTAATGAACTTATAATTATAGTTTTTAAGAAGCAAACCATTTTTTCAAGTGTGTCCTTGCTTACAAGCTTTACGTATATGTTTGATTAGAAACATGAACTATTCAATGTTTTGTTTTCAACTTACAAAACAAATACTTGAAAAAATTCAGGATTTTTCCCTCAGATGAACAGTCTTGTTCATGCATTTTTAAAATGCATGGAAGTGTGCTGTGAGAAAAAAAGCCAGGAAAATGAGCATAGAAAAATGATTAAACGGTGGGGCCAACAACAGCCAGGAACAGCCATGGATGAGGGTCCTGCCAGCGTCAAAGTGCGTGTTTGTGTCGTAACAGGGATGAGGATCCTTGGCCTAAAAAATATCATCCCTAAAAGAAGGTTTAAGGTTTGCAAAGTTGTAAAAAACCTGAAAACGCATCTTCGAATGGAAAGGTTTAGTCAGCTTCAGAAACAGTTTTCATTTATAATGCATGGAAAATTGCTAATCTTACCAAGTTTGTCACCAAACCAGTGCTAAAGGCTGAATGGAAAAAGTTTTGCAGTCATTTCTGTGAAATGTCATGTAATTCAGAAAAGGAGAAAAACAAGAGTACATTATTTCTTTTCTCCCCCTCCCCTCACATATTCTGGTAGTTAGACTTTGTATCTGGTAATCAAGAGCCTGGACTCCACTGACCCCTCTCAGGAAAATCCTTCAGGTACCAGGAAAATGTTGTTGATTAAGAATGAGCTTTGAGAGGAGACCCTGTGTGACCTTGGAGTCAAGTTCCCTAGCTTTGTAGATTACCACTTCCCATACGTAAAATTAGGAATTAAGAGTACTAATTACTGTAGTTCCTCTTAACATATCTGAATGAACACGGTAAGTACATTTCATACTAATCCGATTAACAGACTTTTTCTTTTTTATCTCAAAAAAATGCCTTGCAACCCATTGTTTTGCTAGTTAACAGTTCTATGCTATTACTTCAGAGCCAAACACAAATGTAAACCAGATCATTTCTATTTAACAAATTTATGAAAAAAATGCTTACTGCCTACATAATAGACTGCAATATTAATACATCACGCAGACAGCCGGCATGAGAGGGCAAAGCGAGGATCCACATCACAGCAACTAATGCAGAGAGAGTAAATACCAGTGTCAAAGGAAATTCATTAGCTAATCTTATCTGAAGAGCATATCTAAATGTGTCAGGTGATAAAAAGCCAGACCGGCTCAAACCAGCTCTCTTGAAGACGCCTGCCTATTTGAGCCACGGAAAGAATGGGAAGGCACATACTGTATTACAGAGCGCTGGGTCCCTGCTCCGAGCACGTGAAGCAGCAGAAGCAACAGTTTGGGGCTAACAAAAGTCTTCCCAAGCACACGCTACTGAAATGATAAAGTGTGCTACATATCCTACTCCTTTTGCTATGTAATGTTTTCAGCAAGGTGAGAAGTACCTGACACAGGGGCTCCTTAAAGTAAGAAATACTATGAAATTCATTGAAAATAAATATATATTTGGCCTCACTGCTGCTCTTATTGCAAGCCACTATCCATGCATGTTTTTCTTCAGCTTCCAGGCTAGGGCAGGAGAGCTGTGCACCATGGAGGTGCAGCCCCAGCCAGGGATGCTCACAGGATGCCGCTCATCCCAGCTGCGGCAGCAGGCACCACTCTGCACCTGGGGACCACCTGCAGCAGGCATCCACCACACGAGCTGTGGGACTGGAGAGGCTGGATCTGAGCACTGCAAGTGCTCTGAAGTTTAGGGGTCTCTGGGAATTACATAGAATACATAGGGAATTACACCTTCCATTAAAACCATTTCTCTTTAATCAAGAATTTCACCTTCCACAACTAACTTAAAAAAAAGAACTAAAAGTTAACATTTTCCTATTTAACTTTTGTAATCTTCCTGGATGTTTCCTTCTGATTTCACCTTTTGTAACCATCTCTTGACAACTCCTTAAGCCTGACAGTTTCTCAGAAATCCTGTTTCTCACTGTTGGGTACTGCTGTATCCTTCCCAAAAACCCCTTACACGTTCCCGAGTTCATAGACAGAACAGCTGTGCATCTTTATTACACATATGCTGCACTCTGGTTTTGCTTGTTAGCCAGCAGACAGGAAAGTTTTATTTTTAGGCAGATGTGAAAGCCTTAATTTGTTGCAGAGGGGAATAGAAAGCCTAATAATAGCATACAACACAGCCAATGCCAAATTAATGGAGACCAAAACAGGTTACAGCTTTGAGCCAAAGCTACTATTTTCCACTTCCACAGCCTCCCTCTCTCTGAAATAGCATAGTAGAGCTAGAGTTGGAAGAAGGACGCCCTACACTATCTGTTCATGACCAGAGGCCTTTTGCTACACCTTTGAATTACCACACAACGGTGTTTGTCTTGACCTTACAGCAGTCTGGTGGAAGAGCCCAGCCTGCTTATCACAGGTTTCTTCCACGACTGACCAACATCATTCACATCCCTCGCTGATGGACGCATCCCGGCTTGCTCACAGATGAGCTAGCATGGAGGAAGAAACCTCAGAGGTTCAGAGAAGGTTTTGAGGGACAGCAAAGCTGCTTGTTTCACTGAGTGCACCCACCTTCTCTGTTACAGCCTCCACGGTCCCAGGGTGGATAACCCGAAGGGAGGCTCAGAATAGCACGCTGCCTCCTGCTCGGCTCTCGGGTGACCACACGTGTTTGCTGTCAGCTCTTCCCAACCCAGAGCAGGAGCCTATTTTAAGAGCTCCCTTCCCTCACGCATGCACTGTTGCCATAGCTGCAAAACTAATGCACATGGAGAAAAAGGTTCTTACTCTATTGACTCAGCAGAGAGGCATGTTACTGAATCTCTGCTTCTTCACTCATGTAAAGCAGAAGATAATGGGCCAAATCCTTCCCCAGCTGGTGCTAAAGCACAATGACTATTGACTTAGTGAACCACTATTCATCTGCAGCAGCTGACATAGTAGCCCCTTGTTTTCTACTGCTACCTCTTCCAGAATGGTTCATGGTATAGCATAATTAATTCAGCTTCTCTTGTCCTTGAAGGATATATTCTGACAGGAGAAAATTGTATTTGCTTTCCTGCTGTCCACTCTTTACTTATCTGAGGACCCAGGGAGCGAATGCACAGCTCAGGTAGCTGGTACATCTCAGCCTTTAGCTGGCATCAGATTTCCAGGGTCACAGACAGCAGCTTTGGGAATATTTCAGGTAACCTTCAAACGCACTGGCAGTAAGCTTCCATTCCAACCTAGCCGTCGTCGTACACGCACTAACAGTGACTTGCACTGATTCTGCTCATATTCACAAACTTTCCAACTCCAACATAATTGCTGATATTTTGAAGCTGCTGTTTGCCAGGATACTTCAAGAAGAAACCTTCAAAACACTTGAAACGAACCCACTGCAGGTTTGGCTCACATGTCAGAGATACTTGATTTAAATGTTTAAATTTTCCTGCCCATTCCTAATCTTAAACAGAAAAGAAAAACAAACCAGCACAACTTTAATAAAAGGCAGTCAGGTCTTCAGTTAATATGAACTTGCATAACTCCTTTGCCTTCCAAGTTTGTTGAAGCTTTACAGTAAGGGAGACAAATGCATCTGATGCTATAAGCAGGCAGTTGCTCAGCAGATATAAGCTGTAAGAGCTTTTGTCACACAAGTTTTCCAGTTCCTTGACTGCTGAGGATCCTTGTGGATGGGACTGGTGTTTGGGTACCAGATGGGAAATCAGAGGACAGCAGTGCACCATGTGCCTTCACAGGGTGGGGACAGAGGTATATCCAAGAGACAGGGAGATATCTGGGGGCAAAGGCTAAATTACTCATTTTGTTTCTGGTCCTCAGCAAGTGGACAGCACAGTGGGGTCTACTGGAACAGAAATTGGGGATCCCTGATAGCAATGGCACTTGGAGGACCAGAGGCTGTAGTTCTGCTGAACAGCTGGATCACAGAATAACCAGATGTAAGGAGAGATAAAGAACATTTCCAGGGCTAAAGTGAGATATGATTTTTGAAATTATGCTAATGCCAAGAATATGAGAGACTAGAGGGGGATGAGCAAACAACAAACCCTTGGAAGAGGCAGAAGGAAGTTTTTCTGCACTTTGTCTTTTTTTTTTTTTTTTTTTTTTTTTGTTACACATTTTTTTTCCCTTTGCATAGCTGTGGCAGTTAAGCAGGGTCTTTAAAAAGAGCTACACAGCACATACATTCAGGTATAAAGTGCTCGTGGTGACCCAGAAGAACACCTGTGCCTTCATACAAGAGATAAGAGATTCAAACTCTGATATCCCACTCCTTCAGAAGATCTCCCTACCTGAATGCTCAATTTCTATACCTCCTCCTGCTTCCTTTAGACTTCTGTGACTTATTTCTGTGTAGGGCTGTGCTGTTTTAGACAGCAATGCCCACTTTTGTTTGTGCCAAGAAGAGCTTGCAAGACTTTAGCACCATTAAAACCCAACACCATGGCTCAGTTTAGAGCTGTCAAGCATCAGGATACAAATATTACCTCCTAGCTATTACTGTTTATAAAGTCATCCAGCTCTTTAAAACATCAAGCTATGCCATATACTCATGTGGCCTCCTGCAACAGTTAATTCCAAAGGTTGCTTAAACTTGTATGATATTTTTCCTTTGACATGCTTTAAATGTATTTGTCATTAATCTTGACCCTTTGACTGTTCCCTGAGGGACAATGAAGTGATCAGACAGCTGTGCCCCTCATAACTTTTAATACTTTAATTAAATCCCCTTTGGACCTTTTTCCCTTCTCTATTCTTTCTTTAGTCAGCCACCAAGAGAAACGACCACAATTTTAACATCTAAACACTGGAAACTATGAACATGTAACAATGCAGAAATAATTTCTTATTTTTCAATTTACTTAATTATTTTTAAATTTAATTTCTGGAATGAATGAACGAGCATTCTATTTTCTTCTGAAAATTCTTTTTGAAGTCACAGTGGTTTGGCCTTATGTGTATAACCATAAACAGAACTGTACAGCTTTGGACAGATACTTTTAAGAGAGAGTTCAAGTTCTGCTCTTCCATAGTTTAACAAGACAATAGTCTTTATAAAACTTTTACCCACAGAAATAGTTGGTCCGTCCCGAGAATGATCAATCTCGTTTAAAGGTAACAAGCTTGGCTCACAGATAAAACAATCCCTATCATTTTACTATCCTATTCTTGTGTTTTGCATCCAAGTTCTGGTGTTTGGTATTTACTGGCATGTATAGGAATTGCCGAAAATGTCAGTGAATTGGCAAATTGTAAATATCACTGACATTAAAAAAAAAAAAGAAGTTATTTTCCACTGCCTCAAACTTTCCATTAATATACTGTTAAAAGCAAGTATCACTTTTGATTCCCTAACTTTTCTTGGAGGAACTGAAGAAATCAACCAGGAAATAGATATATTGCTAAATTACTTTGCAATGTTTATTTTACATAGTGCAAGTGAAAGCACATTACTGGAATTCAGTTTGGTTTACGCCTTCCCTCATCTAGGGATTATGGGAACACTCCATTTTCACTAAACAATAGAATTGTGCTTTATTTTTAAAGGTACAGGTAAATTTAAGCTCAGTAAAAGGTAATTTTGGCTGTTTCTGTTAAAAACTAGCTGAAATGATGTAAGCTTTTAGTTAGTTCAAGGGGAGCTAGCTTGACCAAAAACCCTGGCAAAGACAAATTGAATTTCTGGCACACCTTCCACTCACCTAGAGTGAAAAACAAAACTATATCCCAGTATTCACAAGCAGGAGAACCTCTAAACGCAGACTACACCACTGTTGTTGCCACCTTCTTCAGATTGGGAGTCCCTCCTGCCAGCTTTCCCATTCTGCAAACCCACTTCACTAGAGAGATGAGTTTATGGACGCTATTCTCCAGCTCCACACAGGACCCCAGAGGTTTTCACGCTCATCCCCTGGGAGTTACGTGACCATGAGACACCTTACTTCTCTGGAACACTTATACAAAGGAAACTACATGACTGTGAAT
The DNA here is from genome assembly GCA_009806455.1 of Tetrax tetrax. Taxonomy (NCBI): domain Eukaryota; kingdom Metazoa; phylum Chordata; class Aves; order Otidiformes; family Otididae; genus Tetrax; species Tetrax tetrax. The sequence goes on from WHYT01017849.1 coordinate 163,601, forward strand.
AAACCTCCTCCTTCAGAAGGGGCACCCAAGAAATTCTAACACAGCAAAGATTTTTACATCAGCCTGGGAGCCAGGACACCTCTGTATATGCAACTGTTATTGCATAGGCCTCCCTAACCAATACAGGCAGGAAATAATCATATATTTACACCCAGACATCCCAAGCCCAGTTGAGCCCCACACATAAATTATCCAGCAATGTCATCACGTCTGCACACTAGCGAGCCAACCACAGTTTTGACTCATTCAACATACATTAAATTAAACCTACCAGTAAAGGTGCCTCTGGGGATAATTCTGGTGCAGAATCAGCATGGCTAATAAATAGTTACCATAAGCTGAATTCCTTTCACCTTATTGTATGAGGGCGGCATGCCCCACAATAAGGAGCATCCACTGCCTCCCAAAGCAGCTGGAGGACCTCTAGGCTCAACCACAGAAATGTTTCAATGAAGCAGCAGTGGATGGAGCAGATTTAGACTAACATGAGAGAGAGGAAAAGGGTGTCCGAGATAAAAGTGGCTTATAAAATAACTTGGAATGTTAGCACATGATTATGTTGTTTTCCTCTCAATCATTAGACAGGCTGCTGTGTTGCAAAACACCCTGAAGCTTGAGAAACTGCTAATGGGCAACAGCTTTTGGAATGTCATAAATGCTAAGTTTTACTGGACTAGAAAGACAACTTATTGTACAGTCAGAATTCAGATGGGGAAGTATTTGGACACTTGCAGCTTGTAATAAAATGAGGGAAAGTGGATTAGTAGGTTTTGTAACTCATTAAAAGGGAAGAGTTGCAAAAGAAATATCTGTGGGAAATCTGCACCCACAACACTGACAGCACATTGGACTGGGCTCTTTCGTGCCTTTTCTCAAAGTTATTACACCTAAGTAAAAATAACACCATTAACTCTCTATGTCCCATCAAGAACTGCCTCACAACTTACAAGACAATTTACAGATGAGAGAATCTGGCAGATGATAGTCCTGAACCTGGAAGACACTAGTTGTGAATACTTGAGGTAATGGGCTTTTTATGGTTTGAAGGTGTGAGAGAAGTCCCCCCGTCTTTCAAGACAGCAGGGTCTTCAAAACATACAGCACACAGCTGCTGTGCGCATAGTGGAGTCGAAACCCAGATGACTATAGGTCTACGTGGCTTTTGGCTGAAGCAAGAAGTAGGATGAGCTTCTATCTGCCTGCAATAAATCACGCTGACTTGCTCCGAGACTAATCATAATGTAATGAAAAAGCCTTTTACTTTAATAAAGCAGAGTGCAATTCCAAAGGTAAATTAGGAAGAGGGACATTAGAAAGAATAAAAATTCCTTTCAAAGGTATTGGAAGACACTGAAAGGCTATAAAATACCTCGCTGGCAGCCTCCACACCTAGCATCAGCTTTCTGTTCTTTGTTCTAAGAGAGCTAGTTCACACTCCTCAAGAGACATCCAGTCATGATGGCTTTCACTTGCTAAGATACAAAGCTGACCTGTTAGATAAACAGATTTGTTCAATGATTACGTTTTCCTGTGCCAAACAAAAACAGAAAAGTGCAAGATTCAACAGCTTTGTATATATATTTTTTTGCTTGACTTGCACAATGGAAATTGTTTGTTCTCTTTGCCAAAACAGTAAGGCTTCACAACTTCGAATTTGGCAGGGACAGAGCGGAGGCCAAACCACTCTCCAGTGATTGCTGGAAGAGAAACGCCAACAATTTGTTTTTATGCTTACAAGATGTGTAAACATAAAACAAGTATAGAGTGATCCTAAAAGGTTTTAACTAACCTTCTGATGGTTTTTCATTAACATTGGAAATTCCAAAATCCACCAGAACTGGGTTTTCCTCGCAGAAGGACATTAAGGAGCAGGTTGGGTATGGCGTGTAGCAGTTCTACGGAAGATGAGCAATCACCAGCCAAGGCTGATGAAAGGATTATCAGGGACTTCAGTGAATGTTGAGTCAGGGCTCAGATAGGGCTTGATTACAACCTCTTAATTAGGTCTTGCTCATGACATCTGCAAACTTTGCAGCAAGCCATGTTACTCAGTGCCAGAATCATTAGGTAAAGACACTTGTTACAGGTCTGTCACTGGGCAGACCTTGAAAACTTTAGTAGGAATTGATATTGTCCATGTTCATTTTTTTCCCCAGTGATAACAGTTAAATAATCAAGATAGACTAGCAATTTTCTTTACTGTACCTAAAGCCAATAGTTTTTTTCATTTTCTGATGTTTGACTTATTCTGACACTATGACAGCTTACATATTTATTTTACTTAGCCATTTACCTTTGTGATTCTTATGTGTATTAATTTTTACTCATTTTTATACACTTTTTATACAAACATAACTTGTTACAGCCTACTTACCACAACTTTTCATTACTATAATGCTTGTTTTTTGCATGCGTAAAACTAATCAAAATAAGACAGACATTTGTCAGATGTTGAACACTCAATCTTAAATACATTTGTCAAAGTGGCGAGGACATTTTTGCAATCACAACTGCCACCTGATAATTACAGCAAAACACGTCCCCCTCCCTATGGAAAATTAAGTAACTTTTTATATGCTGGAAGCACACAGTTGCAGGCTAAATACTGTGTTTGGTTTTATTTTACCAACAGATAGCTTAGCTCCATAACTTACTGAGCCTTGTAAAGCGCTGTATTAGTAACTGTTGATGTGCTTAAGTCTAAAATAGTTTATAGGTGGTATTTTTTTCTGACAATGCTGACTAAAGTTACCATTTGGTATACTGGAAATTCTTAAATAGCACCAACAACAGTGCTCTAATAATAACCTGAGTGACTGTAGGAGACTTGAGCAATGACCCTCATCCAGCCTGTTGCTGGGAAGGAATCCACTGGACAGGAGTTAGGCTGGTTGGTTGGGATTTTTATATTTCTTTTAGATTTATTTGCTCATCTTTATCCTTTTCGGTAATTTTTTATTTCCCAAAATATTTGGTATGGATTTTGAAGACAATGCTTAACATTTAGACCATGCAAACTTTTGGGGATTTGGCTCTTCTCATTTCTCAGTTGTCACCAGGGGCAAGGCAAGACAGCATGGCCAGAGCTCTTCTGTATGTCCTTCATGGAGTTGCATGTTTCTTGCCTTGATTATACTTCACAAGGAGAAATACTTCCTGACCACACAAAACCAAAGTGTTCAAATAACTCCAAACTGGCAACGTCACTGCTGCTACCTTTTATCTCTGTGCCAACGCAAGTGGGGCTTGCTAACATGACTTGGATGCTGCATCTGTTTATAGAGTGTTTCATGATGCTCCCACCTAGAACAGCACAATCCTGAATATTTTTCCATGATAGATCTTATTGTGAAATTATGCAATTTTCCTATTTTTGTTCCTGGTATAAATTACCTTTTTCTCATACTGCACACTTCTAGTAGGAAGAGAACGAACATAAAGTTCCTTAAAATTAATTAAGGCTCTGGTCAAAACTGATGAGTTTTTGCATTTTTTTCTTTGACAGAACAATACAACCATAGTAGCATAAATAAGATTCTCATTGATAGGGCTATTGAAAAACAAGTGTTTTTTAAAGCCTATTTTAAGTCTAGTAATGGAGAAAGATGAGATTCTGATAACTTCTGGAGGGTTCTGAAGTGTCTGCAGACATTACAAGAACAATATATGCAATTAAGACAAAGCTATAAATTATTCCTACAAAGAATTATTTTCTTTGGGTTAAGATCACGTGTGAAATAACGTGGAATCATTTTGATCATTTATACGCTTTTTGAAACACGTTGTAACATCCAAGCTAATAATATCTAAGACTAAGGAACAGAATAAACTTAAGATGAAATCACTCACCATTTTCACAACCACAAAAGGTACTGAAATTCAGATTGAAAAGTCTATCCTGTTTAAGAAACCCAAACCACTCCAACTGCCATGTTTTATTTTAGCCAGAATTTTACATTTCAGTGAGATTTTTAGTAAGCAATTGAAATTACTGTCTTCCGAGAAATTACTACAATTTCAAATGCTGTAATGAAGATGCATTCCCGTTTCATTTTTACTTTTGATAATTAGCCAAGGACCTGTCCCTAACCTTACTCCAGTGTAAGGAGCAAGAGCAGCTACATCTGCCCTGAAGGACAGGACACTTCTGCTTCAGCAGCTGCATGAAGACAAAGGTTATGCTGAGGGACCACAGAACCGCTCCTCCTCTGATGCTCAAGCTCCCCTGTCCCTACAGCTGAGAACCACAGAGAAATCTGGTGACAGACCCAAGCAGTGAGTTTTGAGTGACCCAAACTGTCACCCACCCTCCCTGTTCGCTAACAGCAAACTGGTCCCTGTTTTCTTCACAACCAAAACCAAGCTGTTGTGTTGTGGGTTACAGTAACAGTAGGCTGGAAAGTAAGACCTGCCAAACCTTTCCCCATGTGTATATTTATTTTACAGCCTTGTTTTTTCCACAGTTGCCACCGGGTGTAGCACTACCAGCTGTCCATACTTGCTGGCAGTGTATTTTTATTCACTTATCTCCAACCTAGCAGTTATTTTTTTTCCATCAGTGCTTAGTTTCCAGTTCCCTCACCCTGACCCCCTGTGAAGAAGAGAAGGTCCTCTTTTCACCTCTGAACTTGGTCCTTTTAGCAGCTTTATCAGGGATGCTCTGAATCCTGCAGTTTGATCTGTGATTTCAGACAATCCATTTAGCCTCTCTCGATGGGTTTCTTACTCTAGAACATGCCATGATGTCTCTGCTGGTGTGAGACTTCATTGACTTTCCAGACCAAAGTAACACAGTGAAGTGAACATCATCATTTCATGTGGTGTTATCTCTTACTTTTCCCTGCGATCTGGAAAATGCCATCCTTTCCCCAGTTACAGGTAGAAGCTTCAGTTTTATTTAGTTTTAATGCAAAGAATCTCATTTTCTGCCTGTTGCTGGGTCATCAATTTGAATTAGTTAGCACACAAGTTACACAATTCCTAAACTTTTATTCAACAAACTGAGGAGTCAAAAGACTGACTCCCCTTTCTACCACAGAACAGACTTTATGACCTTGACCATTTGTTTTCCTTAAAGTTCCCACTTGTAAATTTGAGACAACACCTCCCTGTGCTGCAGCATTAAATGGATAAACACTATGAACAACAGAAGGGCTCAGAGAAGCCCATACATCATGGACTTGAACATTTGATCTGTTAGGAGGATAAAATTGAAGAAAGAAGAAAAGTCTTGGTAAAAAAAAAAATAAAAATCACCTCAAGCATAGATGTTTCTGATGTTAAAGAGTGAGCTAGAGCAGCCAAGAAGATCAAGCAGAGGAAATGATGAGCCAAAGAGCAGACACAGATCACAATGCCTTATGGCCAAAGGGCTTTCTTGGTCATACACGCAACTCGAGCAGCCCCTCATAGGCGGCCACTCAACCACGAGGTCCTGAGCCAGCAAACTTGGCTTAATGGCAAAACTAGCAATTTTATCTTGGAAAAAACAAACAAAAATCAGATGGAGGAGTTCAGAGAGGGTACCCACAAACCCATCTTGCAGATCTGGCCAGACTTTGAGCTGCTACATTCTGTAAATAGTTCTCTTAATAGAGCACAAGCTTAGTTTTACAGCCACCCTTCACAAGCACGCTTTCATGTTCTTATTCTACACGTAACAGATTTAGGTACCTAATAGTAGGCACACAGATATGAAATTTTTGGCCTTGGGTTTTAAGAGCAGAGATGGGGAAGAGTCCCAAAAGCAGATCCAGAGCATCTTAACAAAGGGATGGGTATGCCTATGCCTGGAAAGCACCTGTTAGTAGAGATTAGCAAATAAATCTTTGAGGAGTGGAGTAGATGAATAATTATCCTACCAATGACACAGACAATAGTGGAAAGAAAATGGCATCCATAAAAATAATCTGTAAATATAAAGTCTTGGATCTCTAGACTGGAAAGCTTATTTTTAAGCAGTTATTTTTACGTATTATATGTTTCCACTTAACATTACAGGCCTAATCATTTGCAGCTCAGTAAAAGGGTTGAAGCCCACTTGCACACACCCAAATTTCCACACACGGCCTGTTTGTGAGCCTTATCTTTCTGGCCAAGCAACTGCTTGACTTGTTCACACAAACAAAAGCTCTGTACGCTCAAATGCGCTTTTCTGCTTCTCTGCCTTCACTTCATGGTTGTAAGGGATCTCACATTGCACTGCTTCTCACCATGCACGTTTAGAAAATATTAGAAAGCAACCAGCACAGCTTGCCCTTGCTATGATAGGTGAAATCATGTTTAAGACTATTTGTTTTCCAATTGGATGTTCTGAGCAAGAAACATCCATTTCAGCACAATTTATGTATATATCCAATAATTGCTCCAAGTAGATCAAAAAAATCTGTGTATAAAATTGGAACAGCCCCAATTTTTATTAATTCAGACATAACAGATTTTCAAACTTTCCTATTCAACTCATGGCTAGGTGAGAATGGAAGCTTCAGAAATGAAGAGATCTTCCCCCAGAATTTTTCAGTCAGCAGATAAGACCTGCTGCTGCACATAGGTACCTGCAGTATCAGGAAAGGGTATTACTGAAAATGCATTTTTCAACTGTTGCTGCTCATTGTCCTTGCTCTGTCGGTCCTTAGTGTCTCCAGCCGCTCACTTTGCACACAGGGTCCAGGACACAAGTCAGCCTTCCACATCTAAACCATCCTGGTTGGATTTCAGCCTCTGCATGGAGCTCTGCAGTGGAACTTTCCGTTTCCCCATGAAATAGCTGAGTTCTGCTTCGCGAGCCAGAGCAATGCACAATAGTTAAAGTCCACACAGATCTTGGTATAGACCTTTCCTAAGCTTCTCCAGCTGGGATTGCTTAGGTTTATTGGAGGCTGATAGGTTATACTGCTTCTGGGAAGTTAGAACTGCTGTAGCATGAGCATTAATCAGCTGCTTTAAAGTGGATATTTCACATAGGTCAAGACATGAGTCTTAAAAAACAATCAAAATCAAATATTTCAAAGTGTGACAATCTGGGGCTTATTGTGTTAGGTGGTATCTGCAGAAATACAAGTGTAGTGTCATCCAGTGGCGGTTCACACAGGAAAAAAATGCTACAGACAGGAAATCACATGGGCAGGAGCTCATGTCAGCAAGGACTGGAGTATTTTAACACTTGGCATAAATAGCATGCTGGCCAGAGCATTATCCCTCACTAACCCTCCATTCAAAATCTTTATGTTGCAAGAGGAGTCCTTAAGTCCAGACTATTCACAAATCCATTTTTGCTTCTCCTCGCCCTTTCCCAAAAAGACAGAACTGGGCTACAGCAGGGCTTGCTCCAGGCTTCCACATAGCAGCAAGATTGGATTTTTCTCTGCTGCTTGGAAGGAGAGGAGGGATGAGTGGAGATCTGGGGTGGGCTCCAGAGCTGGTCTTCCATTACCACTACTGAGCAGGAGCAGAAAGCCTGACCTTCCACCATCAGCTTGGACCAAAGCACTGGTGGAGTTCACTGCATTAAACCACCTGCCTTACAACCAGTGTAGCCTTCACACAGCTGTTGAAATGATGAACAAACCCTCAGCTTCACAACCCCTCTTTTGCACTTTGCCACCTGCAAGGCTGGGAGAGGCAATTTGAGAACAAACATATCTCCAGATTACTTTTAAATGGTGGCCACTGTCCTCAGCTTGTCAGTTTTCCATCAACTGTTCCAGAATGTACTTCTAAAAATACAGAGCAAGCTCTGTGGGGTGGCCAGCCACCACTCTTCGGGCAGTTAGCATGTCACCTTCCCCATCCCCAGCCAACTCCTCTCTATTAGAAAGCAGAAAAATCACATTACAACTGATAGCAACAGTGGATGTAACCTTCTCTGTGGGGAAAGCTGAATTAGCGCTTTTCATTCCTTCTAATCCCGCTGAGCTGACACCCCTCAGAGGCTCTAGCAAGGTCGAATGACTTGAACACAATACTGAGCTGGTGAGCCAGGTGGTTGGCAATATTCCTTTCATCCAACCCTATTTTTGCTGACCTGGCATTTTAAAGCCAATTTGCAAATATAGATCAGAGGGTTCATACGCAATAGGATATGGAACACCTTGCTGGAGACATTCTAGCAAGAAAAAAAATATTCCCTTTCTTCTGAACCTTTTCATTCTCTAGCATTTGCTTTCATAGAGGGAAAAAGCTGAAGCCCAGAGATCACTTCTTACTGCACACAAAACATTTTATACTCCACATTCGGCGACTACATTTGCGAAGTACGGGGTATGAATTTGAAATGCACGCTACAGCCAGCTCTGACAGCTCTTTCAGTTAGCATGCAATGGTCCTGCAGGAGATACCCGATGAGTACAAACAAGAGTCTCTGTTCTGCTGTGCTCTGTGTGAATCTCTTGGTGGAAAGTTTGCTCAGTCTGGACTTTCAACAGTACGCGCACTCGAGATGGTTTCTCTGGAGAAGTAGCATTCATTACAAATTCACTCCACAGCTTGTCTGACAACAACTCATTCGCATGTCTACATCTAAAAAAACCCTTTCAAGAAGAGATTGTTTTTCTTAGAGTTGGGCACGTTTACGGTGCAGAAGTGTACATAGGATGGTTTTCAGGATGTGAGCTAAGAGTTCATCCTCCCATTGAAACCGAGGGCACAAGAAAAAAATATTACAGTTGCATAGAAAAATGCTATGGACACAAGGGGTATTTTGTGAGCAAGTGAAGAATGATTGCTACAATATTTTATCCCAAATTATCAGTTACTGACAGCTTGATTTTCTTCCTTTGACTCTGACATCTTAGCAGACTCCTTTAAAAAAAATTAAAACTCAAATTAAGAAATGAAGAATTATCTTTCCAATGAAGTTTTCAGCAAGATACTTGGGTTTTTTCAGGTCCTAAAATGCCAGTAAAGGAGGTCAGAAACAAGGGCATGCATAGAAAAATAATCCTCAGTTAGCTGTAATCTTTTGTATTTCAATGATATTTTCTAGAGCATTCATCCATCTCCCTGGCATGAGTGGAGCTGAGCTGGCCCCCAAGCATTTTTGAAAATCCCACCTGTAATGATTAATTATTCACAGCATTGCATACAAACCCCTATGGCTCTGACAACCCATTGTAATAAATTAGGCACTGGTTGGATTTTTCCTTGCATTTTTGCAGCTTAATGTTATTTAAGACATGAATACCTAGCAGTATGGTATGCTTTCACAGAAACTGAAAAAATTAATTTGGTATCCAGTACACTCAGGCACCTCCACACTGGGCCAGGTCCCTCATGAATGTCTAGCAAAGTTTAAGGGTTACAGAAATTGTTTTAGCCTTGCTCATCTTAGTTATATCCTTTACGGTGAGAGGTAAGGTGTTAAGGTAGACTATTCTTCATGCAGATGGGATAGCAGTTTGTATTCCTGAAGAAAATCCAGTTTGAAGTGAAAAGAGGACAGAATTTCTTTTTTTTTTTTTTAAAAAAAAAAAAAATTCATTCTCTAATGTTACTTCTGAGGGAATAAGAGACCCACAACTAACCCAAAAGCAAAGCATTTCTGTCAAGCATCCACTCAAAGTTCTGGTCAGTCTGCAGATAGCATAGCTCAAAATCCAGTGATGATCACGTACACTTCAGCTGGGCAAGAGCACTGCCTTCTTAATCCTGACAGCAAGGCAATGGCCAAGAATCAGGTTGGATTTTTTTAAGAAAACATAAATAGACTTGATTCAGTTAACTGATGCATTCAGCAGATGTAATCCCTAACCAATGGATTATACAGTGTTCAATGCATAATTCTGATCTGCTCTTTATTTATAAGAGAATGAAAAGGATCAGGTCTATTTTTAACTTCCTGGAAAGTTTAAAAATAAAGAACTGCTTTCAATAATGCATTAAACAGCAGGTTTCAGGCTTTTAAAGTGACCCTGTGTGTATTGAAAAGGTGAAGCCCTGGGGCTGCGCTACCCACAGCACAAGATTATGAATTAAGAACAGCATGTAAGGAACAAGTGAAGGCTGAGGTGTATGTTGATAAATACAGGTACACTGCATGCACATGGTTAGATTTAGGGAATGGCAGGGACTCTTAAAGTCACCTGGAGCTTAATTCCCACTCCGCCTAACACCTCTTGAGCTGAAGGAACAGGAGTATGCCCAGGCATTTCATTTGTGATGGAAACACATGCGCACACTGGATGCAGGTCTTTAACATTTCCCCAGCCCAGCTCCACTTCTTTAAGAATCTGGAGTCTCACTTTAAATGATTTTCCATCTCCCCCCCACATGCACATTTTCCCCCTGTGTCTTTCACTATTTTAAACTCAATTTAAGTCTTCAGTCAGACCAGGCTGGGTTTACATTAGTGAATTCCCCAGCAAATCCTCAGTGCTGGGGAGAAGGTGACAGGTGGTCCACCCAGCCTTTTCAGAAACCTCCCACCTGGTTTCACCAAAATAAGGAGCACTGGGGGCTGTGACAGAGCTGTTCCCATCTGTCCCCCCCCTCCTCGGCCTCTGCAACCAGCAGTTACCACCCTGAGCAGCTAAGTGCAGACACCCCGGTATTTCAGGGGGGCACTGTCCTGCAGAAGGAAGATACGGGGAACAACCTTGGTGCAGAGGTGCTAACATCACAAGCCACCATCAGCGTACCAACCAATGTCAGGAGTAAAAGCCAGGACTTGTGGCTTCATTTCAGACATACCCAGCAATTCCTTTCTTAGAGAAACACCGACAACTTAACAGATAAAAAAATGCTTTGAAAAAAGTTGCATTTCTCAGCAGTGGCAGCTTCTGTAAAACCTCAGGTTATAGGTAGCCTATAAAAAAAAAAATTCAACCTTGCCTCTAAAAATTACATTCCGTTAAGTTTTCTCCCCTTCCTTCCATTTATTTCTCCACACTTAGGAATCATTTCCCTTCATGGCAAAAAAAAAAAAAAAAAAGAGCTACTAATAGTTAAGGAGCTAATGTCACAGGAACAGCACTGAAAGGAAGGATGGTGAGAAGAGAGCCCTGGCCAGCTCAGCCCTGCCATGCAGGGGATGGCATAGAAGCCACAGAGAAGAGAGCACCTGATCAGCATCACTCACCCTTGGTTTGAAAGACAGGCTTCTCTAAAGCAAAAGGGTACATAATGTGAATCTTCATCCAGAAACTCAAAAAAAGCCTCTTTCGTAGACATATCAGGTATATGCAAACAAGAATATTTTTTCTAAGTATTGCCTATGTATGTAGAACTGTGCTCATACACAAGCTATTACCCACCTGCTGAGTTTATACAGCATGTTGTTTTGTGTGATTCAATCACCGTTACAGCAGTAGGCAACTGGAAACCAAACCCAACTGACAACAGCACTGCAACACCACCCCAAGCACCCAGGGGGGAGGAAATTCCTTCCCATAACACTAGCAGAAGTGGATTTTTGTAACAGTGTGATCAATTCATAACCTCATTTTGCACCATACAGGGTTGCATGAAGCAAGATTAAAATTTAAGTTATCCTGCAACTTTGCAGTGGGCTTGCTCAGGCTGTGCCAACAGCTCCCATCACCGCGTATCAGTCTTGTGCTTCTCCCAGCTTCCCATCCCGCAGCATGGAGCCAGCCAAGCTGCCTGCCCTCTGCTTTAACACCTCACACACTGGCCAAAGCAGCGCCAAATTTGGCTCCCTGCCAAAATAAAAAAAGGACAATAACTGATTAAAGTGATTAGTAATTCAGTTTTAAATCCCTCGGGTAGCTGGCATCTCCCTCTTCTCTGTCCTTAAGGATGGGAAATATCTATACAAATGCTACAGTAAATTTAGCTACTGAAAGCCAGTAACAGTCCAGCTTTTATTGGCACTCATCTCCATATGCCCTGGCTTCCACTTCCCCATATATTTTAAGCGCCAGCTTCCGTACGTATGGGTACCTTATGCTTGGGCAGTTGCACACTGTAAATATAGAAGACTTTTAACCTAGAGCTCAATCCAGATCTTCCCCCCCCCAGTATTTAAGGAGAAAAGGTCAGAGTATTCCAGTGAACTGACGCACTCTGTCTAATTTATACAGCAAGAAGCTTAAAATTGTGCGTCATTTGACCATTTTCCATTTGTTCATGCTGAGATTAAGAGATGGGCTTATTGTTGAGCTTATAGTTGAAATTACAACTAAGAGAAAAAAAGGGTTATAGGAGATCAGTAGCTGCAGCTGGGTTTTGATTTACTGCTGCCCAGTCATGGCAATGTAAATTAGAAAACTTGAAAAAAAGCAGCTCATGGGAATGGAGAGAAGCTGAGTAATTAACCATTTCTAAGGTACAGGTTTCCAAATAAAATCAGGGAGCCAGGACTTGCTGTGAGCAGTAACAGCTTGTTTAATTGCCAAAAAGCATCTGTCACAACAGAGTGGTATGCAGCTGTGATCGCAAGGGAGAAAAACCCAGCGTCAACATCAGAAATCATCTGTAAAGCTGAGGAGTCAGCGTATTTCGTACTGCTTCATCGCCGCACGGTGCCTCACGGGTCAGGCAGATGGCCAGCCTTACACACCCACCGGGAGAGCGCTCCTTCCTTGGGTACCTCTGGCATTTCTTCCAATACCTGGGATGTTTGAGCTGCATGAATAAGAATAATCTCACAATACATATTCTTGAATTTCGCAACCATGCGGGCAAGTCCAATAAAAACCAGAGCAGGTCAAGCAACGAAGGGGTGTTTGCTCACCGGTGGGTTATTGAGAGTGCGCACACCTTTGAACATAGCGAACGCCAAACCTCGAGCTGATGTGAACTCAAATATTTCAGCTGAGGGTAGCAGAGCCACGGAAGTGTCTACAAGCAGAACCACAAATACAGTTTAAAAGCTTTTCCTTCTAGTAGCATGGATCACAAAAGTTCACTGGGTTTTAACAAAATAGGAAATCCATGAGAATGGTTGCACTTCTCTCCCATTTCTTTCCATATTCTTTTTAATTTTATATATGTTATGAATCTCAAATTAATTAGTATTTACACGATAGTAGTAAGAAGGGTAACATTTTCTGACAGTTTCCTGGAAGAACTGTTGCTATCTATAGCATTTTCCATTTTCATCTGGGCTATTTTCATGAGACTGCAGACAGATGGATTTTCTAGGTGAAAATAAGAACGTTGCCATTTAAATAATGTATTTCCATGTGTGGCAAATCACTAATACCAGAAGATTTTGCTCAAACTAAATGTATACATTTTTCACCACCAAATAGACTCCTTCACCAGCAGAAAACCAAGAAGTATCACCCTCTAACATTGCAAACTTTTATGAACATTCAGAAAGGTGAAATCTGGCAAAACTCTGGTGCTAAACAGTGCTCACGCTGCTTGTGAGAGCCAGCCGCACTAGGCTCTAGATACATTAATGCCTTCCCATGCACAAGTGTCAGAACTGATCGTCACAGGGATGCAGGTGAGGAGTGTTCAGTAGCATTCACATCAATATGGTTTTCTTTAGATTATATCTCCCTGTAAAACCTGCCACAATTTTGCTATATTACTTTCTAATTGAAAATATCGCTGCAGAAATAATGCCTAATCCTAGAGGTCTTGCACATTTTTAGCAAAGTATCTTACAATCTTCCACCCTCTAGTGTATGAAGAAGCGTTGTAAGATATGGAAGGGATTTTTTCCAATTTTGAAGTGGCAATCTGAGACAGAGACAAATTAGTAGTACTGCCTAACTCCAGCAGAGCGTTTTTCTACTGGAAACCTCAAAGTGCTGACAGACCAAGAAATGTAACAGATCTCTCCAGCCCAGTGTAGCATCCTCGGTGTCAGACCACCTGTATTCCAGCTCTAGCTCTAAAATTGGGGTGCAAGCAGGACCTCCCCTGATACTCAACACCTTCTTGAAGTTTCATTTCTACGTAAAATGCAGAAGTAAGAAAAGAAAGTGAGGCAACACAACAGCACAAGGCAGCAGCTCATTAATTTTCAAGACAGATGAAGTCTGTTTTAAAGTTATCTTTTCCAGCAACAACTAGAAGAACCTAGCAGCTTCTCTGGGCTAATGATGTTTATTCCTATTACCAGGAAAATTTACAAGCCTTCTGTCAGATAAAGAGCTTCAGAGCTTTACAAAAAAAATGCATTTAGCCACAGATGCACTAGGGCCAAGCAGATAACACTTAAATCTTCATAAGTTTAGGCACTAAACTTTATTATGACATGAAACACACTGTGCCAATTTTCCAACTCCAGCAAATACACTAAATGTCATTGTCTTTCTAAGAAGAAAGGATCTCTTCTTGTTTCCGTTTTTATTGGCCGAGGAAGATTAAGGGTAATCTCACTAAATCCTCACTCACCCCACACGATACACATTTTTTGGACATTGCTGTGTCATTCAGAATATTATATTCTGTAACAGAGACAACTCTTGCTTTATTCATCCTGGCTTCTTTTTGTCCCTCTGTCCCCTTCAGAACACCCCCATGTCACACACCTCTTTTTGTCACCCAGTGAGACCAGTTTAAATTCGGCATTGAACCCAGGGTGGGCAGAGTCATCACATTTTACTTTAACAAGTCAGACACATCCAGAAAGAACAGCGGCCAACTGCAAGACATTTCCTTCCTGCTTTGGCTGCGGGTTAGAAAGACAAATTAAGCTTGCCAAATTGGATTAGTTTTCCTACTGCCCTCCACTCTTTCCCACCTCCCATTAGAAAAAAAAAATTAAATAAAAACTAAAACCTAAGTCTCCAAACTTAAACAGGTGTTAAAAAGCACTAATGAGAAATCCTTTTTGTCCCTTCATGGCCATGAAGTTTGATTACTTCAGGAAACTTGACAAAGATAAAACTTACTGGAAATGCATGTATCAGACGGCAGCACCACAGACCCTGGGGAATTTACTCAGTGTATTGTGATCTGTCAAAAGGAGCTGGCAGAAGTGATTTTTGTGCCAAAGACTTTTATTTCTGAAGTTACTGGGGACTAGTCAAAACCACAGCAGAGTCTTGCTGAGAAGTTGGATTAATACTCATAAGGCAAACAAGAGGCCAGTTCCTCTGATATGAAGTAGGCTTGCTGAAGCCACTCTCTATCCAAGGAACACAAGATAACTACTTCTGGGATTTGGCACACAGGAAATAGCAAAATATTCTTATTTCCCATAAAAGCTCCTTAGCTGCTCTCCACGGGTCTGCTCTAAAGGCAGTGGAGCCTTTCCATTGCCTCAATTTATCTTCGGATGGGCTTCTGAAAGCAAAAATGAAACAGGGTGCTGAAAACAGCTTTTTCATCTCTAGAAGAACATCCCCACCTTGGCACAGCACTTGCTTCTTGAAGGATTTGGGGAAGATAGCAGAAAGCATCACCCCAGGCTGGTCAGCTGCATTCATCCCATCAGTGATTTAAAACCTTGAGACAAGGTCTTAGGAGAACACCAGAGCAGGTTGAGCCTCTGCTAAGGGTAAGAAGCCCTCATCACAGAGCTCAAATAGGGCTGGAAACCTCAACCTGCAGATGCTGGCTGTAGGCATTCCAGAGGAGGCTGAAGCTCAGCAGTGAGTCTCTTCTCTCCTCATCTCCACCCAAACACACCACCAGCCTGGGCAAGCTTGCAGGGATCAGCCTCAGCTGCACAATGAAACCAGTCACTACAGAAGGCTCCAAAGGTAGCACCTTTTCCCCATCCATAATGCAACAATAATGGCAAAAAAAAGACACTATTAATGGAGAAATATCACACCAAGGCAGGTGGCATGAACTCTGTGGATGGGAAGTCCTTGCCTTTTATACTTTTTTTTTTTTTGAAGGTAAGTCCTAGCATTTATTTCAAAGCTCAAATCTCTGCAAAACAAGACTTCCCCATCACTGGCAAAGAGGGGAAAATTCTGCAGAAAAAAAAATACTAGCACCAGACTTTATCCCAAGGTTTTCTCGCTTAAAGGTACTCAAGCCAAGCAATCTGAAATCCATCAGGGTGTCCATTGTCCTCTATAATTTTTCCCCAGTAAAAAGCAATCTTAGATGCACAAGTCAGTATGAAGTGCAAGACATAGCAAGTGTTTAAGCACAAGGGCCAAATTCTGCCTTCATGCACTTGAAGCATGAACACTGGCATCAGTGGGGCTTTCACAATTTCCAAGCTTTGAATTTTTACCCAAGTACCCAGAAGCTGCAGCCCTTATTGTAACAAGTGGGATGTTTATTTCAGTAATGGTAGCACAACTTCTCAGGGGTTCTAATTAGAAAATAATTAGTACAAAAACCCTAATGCAATGATAGTGCCACAGCTAGCTGCTCACTTCTGTTAATGGGAGCCTGGCACCAAATTGGTATAGTTCCCCACAACAACAAAGGCCCAGTGCTACAGAGCCATTTCTAATAATTTGATTCAGCATGCTACAAAGTAAATTCTGATGATTTAATTGGAAATGGTATTTTTAATAAGAGGCTATTTTTGCAATTACCATTAAAACCAAGTGTCCCTTCTGCTTTATCCAACTATGCCTTTTACTAATGGTGTTCTCTGTGGTTACTGTCTTTTATCAGTTGTATTTGAGACTCATAGCACCCAATTTGATGTCCCCAGGTACTTCAAACAGAACACATTGTACATTGTTCAGAAGTAATAGTACCAGGAATGTTGCTAAATTTCATTGGGTTTTTTTTTTTAGATAATTGGAAGACTAGAGTCTCTGAATCTAACCTTCTATTACTCAACAACTTTTAAAAGTTTAAAGACAAGAACCATTTAATAGAAAGTATTGTTTGGATTCCAAATAGCCATTTACTCACTCAAAAACTCACCGTTTTCCACCCTCATCCATCCCTGCCTAACACAAAAACCAGCCACTGCTTCATGTGGCCCCTGCCATCTCTCTGGTGATTGAGGGAGGGAAAAAAAAATAAATCACTGCAGACCTAGGGTAACCTAGAGCTGTGCTTAGTCACAGCAGTGGTGTGACAGCAAAGAGGCACCGGCTGTTACAAGAGGCAGTCCCTCAGCTCACTGAAATCAGTAAAAAACTCCCATTACAAGTGTTTGTAATAAGCATTACCATCAGCCTGGAGCAGGAATAATCCTTATAAATAGGATGTATGCCCACAGATAGGCAGCGGAAGATGGCAACTATCAAAAGTCACTTTATATTTATCATCTCAGAGGCCAAATTGTTTTCCTGTAAACAGGGAGGTTTCTTTTTCCATCACAATGGGACCCAGTTAAACCATTGAGCAACGCAGGCATTCTCCCCCATAGTCATCATGTCCACTGCCTGCTTGTGCAGAAAGGAAAGAGTTAACTCCCAGAGATGTGCAAGTAGGAAAATTACCTCACATCTGTATTATATCCTGTACTGACAGGTGTTTCAGTGCTTAACACTCCCCTAATTTACAATCCCCCTGGTAGAGAAGACTTACGTCCCTCTCTGATAAAGCTCTGAGCAGATCCAACAGCTTTTGCTCTTTGACCTGATAGTGATCACCTCATCAGAAGCACTTGGGCCTTGCCAGAATTCAAAGCCAAAGTGATGGTCCTGCAAACCCTGGCTGACATGTGGTCCTGCTCCAGTGAGGCATCCCACCAAACTGGAGGGCATCTGCATGAAGCACTCCCGAGGTGAGCCAGCTCCTTCAGGCCTGAGGTTTTCAATACCCTACATGAGCTGGTGCACCATGGCTTCTTCACTATCTATACTTTGAGTTCTAGTTTTCATTTCTTTCCCAACACTAATATTTGCTTTCAGACTATTTTAACAAGCAGTGCACCTACTGTCTGTTTGCCCACAATTACATTCAGATGCTTGCAGCAGGTATTTGGTTTTGGCTGCTGTTATAGGAAATTCATAGCTAAAGAGCAAAACAAAAAATCCCTTATGCTAAATGCATCTGAATTTACTGCAGTTTTTGGTATGGTAACGCATTTGTCTTTTGCTCTCAAACTGTGCATTGCTTGGGATCACTGAGAAGTGCAACAGAACTTGCGTCTTGCATCCGCACGCTCCCACATCTGCCTCCATCCATCTGGCACCTTGGCATTATTCTGAGCTCCTAAGCTCTTTGGGACAGTTACTATCTTTTTCTTCAGTCAGCAATACAGCTGCACTGCATTTAGCATCCCAAAGTGGACATCAATAATCAGTTGTGCTCCTAATAAAATTAATTGTAATTCCACCTATTGCAGAGTATGGAACCATGACTCAGGCGCTGCACGCTTCTGCTGGCCTCCAGCTGCCTGCTAAGACTCTGCGCAGAGCCAGAGCTGTTGGCCGTCTGAGGATTAATGTAGAAGAATATGCCAAAGCTGGAATACTCTTCCATACTTAACTGAAACATCAGCCAGAAAACTGCTTTAGAAGACACATGGCTGGATTCCTATTTATCTTTCTTTTTTATTAAAAATGCAACTAATAAAATAAAAGGCAGCTATAGGAGACTGCAAGCACAGTAGAGGAAGCTGAATGCAAGCACTTCTGGCCCCAACCAATGAGGCCTTTGGAAGAGAATCACAAACATCAGCAAAATCTAATTTGCCCAAGCACAAGTGAGAAAGCAATATTTTGCAGGCTGCAGTGAAAACAAAGCAAGGATGGTAAGATTGCTGAGAAGGAAAAAAAGCAAACAAAAGGAGACAAAAAAGAATGATAGGATGGAGGAAAGGTGACAACAGATAAGCAATTGAGAGGGAAAGAATTACCAGCAAGAGAAGACTTATGGGCTGTGATAAAACTTCATATGCTGGAGTCAGAGTAAAGTTTGGGAGAGGAAGAATGAAGGAGTGATGAGCACTGATAAATGCTTTGAATTTGTTCTCTCCCATTATTCACAGATACCTTTTTTAAAGAGCCAAACAAGAGTTCCAGCTGCGACCTGCTGTTCAGCCCAGAGCAGGGCAGGAGCCCACTGCCACCCCTGCAGCAGGACAGAGCCCAACACCATCCCCCGTTACCTAACGCTCTGGCATCTGGGTCAGACATGGCCATCTCCACCCAGCCACCCCTGCCTGATCTCATCCCAGCTTAGTGAATAGCCCAGATGTTTACAACACATTCCAGGACAGGGAACCACACGCCTGAAGTTGGTGAGTGTGACTGCAGGGCTGGGTTTATCCTTATCCTGTGCCATTTGACTTTTCTGAGCCTTCCTAGCTGTCTCTAAATTCTAAATCCAAATTAAACTACAGTGCAACTTGTTATAGGCTTGCGAGTTTAATTATTTGAGCCATCCCCTGCACCCTGGCAGCTTAGCAGCTGAGCCTCTCACAGAGCCATCCCTGGGAGCCCTCCAGTGCAGGATTGGTGGCGATCAGCATCATTAAACCAGGTTACATAAAGAGCAAATCACAACAAAAAAAATTACTTTTCAAATTGCCTTGCTTCTGTAGATTTGGCGGGGGGGAGCATTTTGTTTTGGTTTGATTTCCAGGAAAGATGAAAGCTGGGCAGCTGAGCCAGCCCTGCCCCAATCCCCTCACAGGTTCACGCCTTTTGTGCCCTTTAGCTCTGCTCACGCATTTTGGGTGAGGTGAGCAGCCAGAGTGCACTGCTTAAAGTCAAACTCCCAGCATCCAAACCTAGAGGTAGGAATGAGGCGGTGATACAAGTTAGCTGTGGAAGGAAGAAAAAAAAAAGAAAAAAAAGACATACACACCTGATAGAGGGGAAACTCCAATTCAGAACTGCTGGCAGACCCCTGCTTTGAGCAGCTAGTTTAACTCAGCAAGGGCAGGCATGCACCTGATAGCAAACATTCAAACCTTTCTACCATGCTGGCAAAACCACTCACAAGCACAGAATTCATCTGTAGGAACCTGGGAAGTCATGCCACCTTTTTCCATACAAAGCCCTTGTGAGCTATATCCTTATGATAAAAACTGTTACTTCTAGCTGTAAATTGATTTTAAGATCAACTGATTCACAGTCTGGTTGTATGTCTCCACTTCTTGCAGGGGGGTTGGACTAGATGGGCTTTAAATGTCCCTTCCAACCCTATTTTATGATCCTATAGATATCAATCCTTTAAAAAAGTGAGTGAGCCCTTGCAATGAACTGTTTTATGGGAAGCCTCAAGCCAAAGAACAGCCTCTGCTCCAGCCTGCTCCTAGACACTTCTGAGGTGGGTGTATATACATATAAATGAAACGCTCACATCAGATAAGGAAAGGAAAACTGGAGATCCAGGAAATCAAATGCAAAACTGGGGGATTCCCATTGACACCGACATCAGCCACACCACTCCTGTGGAGTGCAACAGTTTTTTTTCCTGAAGCAGCAAATGCACTTCCCTCCTCTTCCTTCAAATGCTGTATAACAATGTCACTGCACCACACCTGATAGTGCATCGTGTAGCACCCACCCCTCATCTCACGAAGGAGCAAAGCAGAATTTTAGAAATGCATGGTTTCCTTAACTCCAATTTTCACTCCTTATTCCTATGCAAGACGAAATGCTCTGAGGGGGAAATAATGCCATTCCCAAAATTCATTACTTATTCCACACCCATTCCCGAGGACTTCCAAAGAGGTGAAATATTTCCTTCCCTAGAGAAAAACTTATCCCACTTTTTAACTGATGAGTGATGGCTGCTATTTACCTGCTACCAAACCCAATTCCTTTTCTGAACCATCCATTATTTTAAAATCTTAGAAACCACCATCTGCAGAGACCTTCAGTCATTTGAGGAGAGGTAGTATGTAGCGTTTCACCAAGCAGCAATACGAACAGTTGTAATACACATTTGGTCACAGAGGAAAAATTCACATTCCAAACAAATGAAGAAGCCATTTGAGAAGGAACACACAGCCTCTCCAAGCAGAGCAGTACAGGCTGCTTCCATTTCAGGTCAACAACAAACTAAGCCAGCAGATGCTTATTTTCCATTTTAACTTTTATGGTGTATGAAATTTAGTCACCTTGTCTGGCATCAGTTATGAAAGAAGCATTAAGAAAACATCTACAGAGGGTCAATTCCATTTTAACCTTCATAAACAACAACAAATAAAGGCAACACCAGCTAGCTGGCCACAAGCCTGCTATTAAATTAATAATAATAAAATCCAGGAGAAATAGTTCTGGCTGCATCTCAGATGTCACATGTACATTTATATCCCAAGTTACTACAGCTCAGCACTGGGCTTACGGTTGGCTGATTAAGAAAAATGTTACAAAGAAAATTCACAGCTACAACTTAATTTCATTTTGAGGAAGGGAGAGAAGATAAATCGCCTGTAACCTGCTAATAGGAGTCAAGGATGGTGGTAGAAAATAAGAACAGCAAGTTTGTCATTTTAAACCCAGAACAAGTTAACTTTTGTGGAGCCAGTTCTTAACCATAGATTTATTCACTAGGAAAATGAAAGACTGAGAATCAGCATCTTCAAGTGGGTTTTAGCCTTCAAAAAAAAAGCTGAAGGTGACTAAGTGACCATTTCAAACATCACTCAGGTAACAAGTGGGGTTTTGGTTTCTTCATCCCAGAGCTACAGAGAAACACGAATCCCAAACAAACAAAGAAAAAGCAAGTTCAAAGCAGAGATCAGGAAACACTCAACATAATCATAAATATTTTATTGAGGCAGAATTGCTGTTTCATTCAGGAAATTATTTGATACCATCAAGGGCTGAATAGGAGTTGGAAGTAGAGAAGGGACTGGGCAAGCCAAATAATTACTCTAATTGTCAGAATCAGTTGATTTCATCCAGACCAGTGGCTGCTGCACAGGACTTTAAAAACTACTGGTTTTATTTGCATGTTTACTAATTCAACACTGAGAAGGGATATGAATAAGCATACCTACTGCAATGAGAGAATGCTGCCTGCCAGGTTGGTGTGGGTTGTCAATGCAGGTTAGGGGACAAATAGCCTCTCTGAATTTCAGGAGGCATCAGTTTTGTCTGCTTTGTTCTAGCATTCTGCAGCTTTTACCTCAGTAGCACTGGTAAATCAGCAATCATTATATCACTAATCTCCAGTATAATCATTCTGGACATCTTGCTCATGCATCTGCTACTCGGCCCATTTTCTTTATATCAGTTGGCATCAAAGATTTTTCTCAATTTTAGCTCTTGCTACAGCACCACCTGCAAGGAACCTCAGACTTTTGCAAGGGCTTTGGTAAAGCAAGCTCCATCTTCCACTTTCACAAGGGTTGTATTTTTTCTTGGTGTTTTTTATAATAGCAACTCCAGTATTTTCTGTGTGCATTCCTGTGACAGCTGGGATGTAATAAGCAAAGTGATGAAAAATTGCAATGCACCAGTTACCACAAAACCGCTTCCCTGCAACAGCACACAAGAGCAGAATGATGCATTTGTTATACTGAGTCATTACTAACTTTTTCTATATATTCTGTGCTTCAGCATCCACATTTGTTCTCATTTCACCTCCTGTGGACAAAGGATCTCAGTACATGCATTTCGTGGATGGGGACTTTTAGCTAAAAAAGTTCATAGAACAGTTGCAGTGCTTTCTAGGCTCTGCCTCTGTGCCCCAGCCAGTTTCAAGCAAATGAAGGCAGTGATAACCCTCACTACCTTAGCTACTCATTACAAGTAAAATTCAGGATTGATTCCACACCTCCTCAGCTTTGTAAATCCTCCAGCAAGAGGTGAGGGCTTCTTGGCATGCAGTACTCATTGTTTGCCATTGCACAGGCTGAAGAAATTTTCAGGCAGAAAACAAGTCACAAACTGTTCCCCAGCAAACACCTGTGTCTGTCTTCCCAGTCCCTTTATCAAAGGTAAATATTTAAAAATATATTTACAGTCAGAACTCATCTATGGACCTACAGTCATCTAAAATAGGATTTGTCCTCTGGAGGTGCCTCTCTAGATTTGATAGGACCTACATAAGTTAAACAGCTTTCTGATAGCCAAAAATTAATTGTCCAGCCCAAATGGATTACACTGTCATGGCCCCACTGGGGTCACACAACAGCTCGGCAGTGAAGGGACATCCCAAACACGCCCCGCACCTTGGCAGGGCAGGAGGGCACCCTGCGCATCTGCAGGGAGGCTGGGCTGCTGCTTGCAGTTCTGCAATCCGCATTTGTAATCAAACTCTTGTCCACAATGGGAAAAGGTTAAGAAAATAAACTAGTACAGAATTTCCTGGTGCGTTTAATCCCTTACAGTACAAGATGATTATGCTATCTGCGTATGAAGAGGAACTTTACCAACACTGACAGGGAAGATGGCCATTATCCTATGGTGTTTGACCAATTACAACTCCTTCCTGTAAATTAAAAGCTCTCATTAATAAACATAGCAGCTCTCCACATTGCATTGTTTGCAGGAACAATATTGCACAGGTGATGAATCACTACAGGGTGAACAGTTTTCCCAGCAATTCAGTGAGTGTTAATGTCAGTGCTTCTACAACAAGGTGTTACTCAATCCTCTAACCACAATCACACACAACCAGCCTGGAACTGAAGACCTAAACACATCCTAGGTGTCACCCTCGTGACATTGAACAGCCCTGCTTTCAAACACAGAGGTGTCAGCAGAGATGGAAGGTGAAATCTGCACGCTGTATTTATTGTGGAATTGTCTCTGGAAGCATAACACTGTGCTGCACAGTTCATAACAGCACTTGCTCAGCAGGTTGCCTCCAGAGAAGTATTACATTTAAAGAGAAAAAGCAGAAACACCCCATATTGCCACTAGTAGACTTTTACAAAGGCACACTGATTTTTAAGCTCCCATGACAATTTGAGAAAGTGTTTCTTCCATTTTCATCTTATAGGGAAAGGAAAAAGCTCTCATTGTTTTTGTTTGAAGAGATTCTCTTGAAATTTACAGTCAGCTTGTTACACTTAGATTTTTCACCCTGCTGATTTTCATAAAGTCACAGAGCTTAAGGTCTGTGTTTGAGTCCTGCTACTGCAGGCTGATGATGTGAAGAATTTCTTATAAATCACAGAAGACAAATATTCCAGATAGAGTGCTGAGGAAGAAAAAATATTTTCTTTATGCATATATTGTCATGCAAACTACTCCTGACTGCAAATAAGTGCTCCCCAGTTAAGGCTGTCAGTACCCAGAAAAGGCAGTAGCATCGTGGTAGCACCGGGCAGGAGGAGGCTGGACCACGAACACAGCTGGTGCCCTGGCAGGAACTCAGGGGCACCAAGGGATGTTCTGGGAAACACAAAAAGCAGCACAAGGTTAATGAGCAGCTCCTATTTAGATTTCCCCTGCCTAGCAGAATTTTGCTGCCAACCGCTGCTTCTTACATCACAGCACAGATTTCCTCCTCCCCCTTCATATAATTATGATTCCCCAAGTGGACATTTTCAGATGCAATTCATTATATTCTCTTCAACTCTATGGAGTTATGGAGAGCCTTGGGACATTCCTTGCCACGCAGCATTCCAGTAACAGCCAGGGATGGATAACTGTAAAACAATTATGAGATGAAGCAGGAAGGAGTGTGATATGAACTTATCACCTATCATGTCAGCCTTAAGTGCAGCAGTCCTTCCACCTTCACTTTCAGAACCACATCAAAGCCAGAATGTTTACAAATAAAGTTTCCAAAATGTTTACAGAAAGTTGGGAGCAAGACTGTTTTGCCTGTTAAGGACCAACAACTTGACAGGTGGCCCCAGCAGAAGAAGCTGCACCAACAGTCACTGCTCACAGCTGAACTTGGGGGGAGGAAGGAACATTCCATCTTCATCCATCATTTCCAAATCTATTTTCTATCACAAGGCCGGATTAGGAACAGGCAGGATTTCACAGGTCACAGGGCAGTATCCTGGACCACTGGCTGACCACTTTTTTTTTGCTTAGACAAAACAATTGGGAAGCTTAAATGGGTGGATTCCCTCAGTGTAAAACACTAAGTCTACCTCTTGATTTCTACTGCTTTTAAGTTAGTATTAAGATAACAGACAAAGGATGAATGAGATTCTGTAAATTAGTTATTTAGAGCAATCAAGCAGCTGGATGGACAGAAACTTTCATCTGCTTCTTGCATTAGAGTTAAAAGGAAAAATCTACAACAGCATTCCACTAAAGAGCCTCTCATACTGGTAATTGCCTTGCAAACCAAGAAGGTAAACACCATGGGTGAGAACACAGCACACAGTAATAACAAAGTTAGTTTATTAATTCTGAAGTCAAAGCTTGCACTTTCATACTGCAGTTCACTCAGGTTTACATCAAGAGCCAGTAACAGAATGGCAATAAATGGAGTTTCCTGCCAAATCAACCCCAGGAAATGCAGGAATCCCAGTCATTACAAATCTACACCTCACCGGATTTCCAGCACAAAACAGAGGTGGTAAATTCACTCCCTGTGACAAATGAATGCCAGTCCTGCTGAGGCTTGCCCAGGAAGGGTAAATAACCCCATTAACCGAAAGGAACTAGGAAGACATCTGTGCTACTCATTTACATTACCTTCAAATTATTTCAGCCTAGAACTAAGTTACAAGAAAAAAGATTTGGCCTTGATCAAAGTTATAACATGTTCAGGTAACATCTGAGAATTTTGGCCAACAAAATCATAGAAAAGCCTGGGTTGAAAGGGACCTCAAAAGATGATCTCGTCCGACCTTTCATGGAAAAAGGAGCCTAGACAAGAAAAAAGCAATAAGCTTTCAGAAAACTTGCTATTTATCTATTTTTAGAACGGAGAGTTTCAGATTTTAATTCAGTCAAGAAGTTCAAAGACAGTAAAAAAAACATTAAATATCTAACTCAGAGTGGAATACAGAAAATCCCCAACCAGAATCAGAGGTCTGAAGTGAGTCATCATCAGAACAGTTCATCCAGCCCTTAGCCAGCTTCTGGAGACACCTTCAAGCCAAAAGACCTGAGCTGAATCCTCTCCTGCTTTTAGGAATTATTTGGGAACAGTTGCTAAGCCTGTGCTTGGTGCTGTGCTCCTGCAGGTTTGGTAAAGATGCGGCCATGAGCTGCAACTCAGCATGACTTTGCTCTCATCTTCTCTAGACTCAGGCCTGATTGTGGAAAAAGTTCATATCTGCCTTTTCCTCCTGAAGGGGCACTCTGCCCCTAGATTATTTTTATTCCAGAAAAATATATTTCAGGAGAGATATACATAGATACAAATTATTTACACCATGTAATTCACAGGGGTTTGACCTAGAAAGCTTCCACTCTGCTCATGCACATATCTGATTACAGAGTTTGGGTTTTTATCCAGCACCCTTTCTGTATTTTTCAATAGGAAGAGGAAAAAAAGAAATCTGTCTTTGGAATGATGGAAAAAAATCATGTGTGGCCAAGAACTAAAAACTCTGCAAATGACAAGCTTGTTAGCTGGCCTAAATTGATGTGCCTAACTGACTACCCAAGCTTTTTTAAAATACAAAGCCCTTTTCTATAAAATAGGGATTCTCACTTATTTAAAAGAAAGATCCCATTAAGTATTTTGTAGAAACAAGTGGTCCTGAACAGCCTCTGCTTCATGAATTCTTATAAAAAATTAAACAGAGTACAACACAAATCGCACACCCAGTACTCAGGTTTGATGGGGGAGGAAAGCTTTGAATTACATCACAAAATGTTCTGCTCATCACACGTTCTGAGGACAGGCTCGAAGTGGGCACATTGAAAATGTAGGTCAGGCACAGAGGCTTTTCCTACCTTCCCAACTTGCTCACCTGAGCATCAGCTCCTGCTTCTATAAACCCAAACACCTTGCTGCATCTAAGGGAGCTGGACCACTGGCAAAGTCATGCTGAGCCTAAGGAACTGGTGAAAACACCTGCCTGCACAAAAAAAAATCCCAAGCTGAAGTTATACAAGATGCTTTACCTAGAATTTAAATTAACTTTTCTAGTCATGTAAGAAACCTGTTTTTATTTCACTTCTATAAGCTTCCAGGTAGAAATAGAACAAAGATAAAAGCAGGAAGAAAAGTCTGCACATATAAAAGATGTCAGAAAGAGACAAAAGAGAAATGAAAGTGTTCTGCTTCTGTCCTCTCCCAAAGAGAAGCGAGATCTGTGGTTGCCCTGGAGAACCATTCTCTGCAGTCCCAGCCTACACAACTCAACCTGGAAGAGAGAATGGGCTCCGCTGGCTGGAGATGCAAAGCTGCAGCTGGCTTCAAAGTTATCACCCTGCACTGGCTTTAAAAAGCAGCACCAGCCCCAGCTGAAAACAGTGTGAGAAGTGTCACTGAATACAAGCCCATTAAATTAACAAGCATGACAAGTGAGACACCCATAGGAAATTTGGATCCCTGATAAAGGATTATGTCCTTGGCCTGGCAGCAGCTGACTGATGCAGAACATCTGTTTACTGACATCCAGGACTTCCACCTTTTTTGATAGACTGGAACTTCCCATCTTCCTTTTTATTAAATCCTAGCCATAAAAAGGAATTTCCCTGAACATTATGCAATTCTGAGAAAAGCCCTTACACCAGCCTCATGTGTTCCCGCTCATTAATAAGCCCTGCTTTTCCAATGAAGATGAACTCAACATGATTTACAATGATAAACGGGAAATTAAGATCTGCTTTGTGATTACAGCTCCTTTTTAAAATACAGCACAAAGCACCAATAACTACAGAAGGCTTTTCTACTGACTTTCCCTTCTGACAAGCTATTATTTAGTGACAGTGTGCATCAGAAAAATGTTGGTGCTCTGGGATTTTTCAAGCAGAAAAATGCTTTTGAAAACTGACCTTAAATCATGATTAGTGGGCTGATCCTGGACTTACATGTGAATAATTAAGTCTGGTTAACACCCTCAGAACAGGGCCAGACACTGACAGTGGCTAAGGCAAGGCAGAAAGATGCTAGTCCAGCACTAACTCACTTCCTCAGGAGCAGGAGGAAAAAAAGGGAAGTTATAGAAAGCAGCACTGAGCTGCTCTGACCAGTTGTTAGAGTCACAGAATCACAGAATGGTTTGGGTTAGAAGGTACCATTAAAGGCCATCCAGTCCAAACCCCCTGCAAGGAGCAGGGGCATCTCCAACCAAATCAGGTCACTCAAAAGCCCTTCCAACACTGGCCTTGGATGTTTCCAGGGAAGGGGCATCCACCACCCTCTGTGTGACTTAAGTTGTCTGTTAACCAAACACCACAATAATCTATGCTCCAGCAACATCTAGAAGCTACAAAGACCAGACATCATCACACTGTAGTGCAGTGATGTATGAGGCACTTGGAAGTTTAAAAAAGTCTGAATGGCTCCAAGTGGGACATGAGCACAGGCACAGGAACAGCAATCCAGCCAAGGCCACGGACCAGAGCAGCAGACAAGCCAGAGCAGAACTGCTTCTCTTAGTTTATTTTGCAATGTCTAAGCACAGGATCATTATCCTATCTGGTGAGGTGCCTCCAACATCATCTCTCTGCCTGGGAAAAGCTATATTATTTTAAGGATCAATTTCAGCTATGTTGTTAAACAGCCCCTTTATTTGTTGCTACGCTACAGAGCAAATATTTTTACCATTGGGCTTGTTTAATTGCAAACAAAGAGCTATGGGGAAGTAATTTTCTGTTCTGTTTTAGTCCAGGGAAAACCTATCCTTAAAGTGAGAGCAACTTGGCTTCATGGGTAATTCCTAGAAGTTAAGCACTGAATATTTTGCCTGATGCCAAAAGCTTCAGTATTACCTTCAGGCAACATGCATAAATCGGAGAAGTGATGAAAATTCAACAGGAGTCCTTCCCATCCTAGGCACCAAATGAGATGTTTGCCCAAATACCTGGAAAAAGCAGAGAGGGGTGCCTGCACCACCATGACCACATCCACGCTGGTGCTGAAGCCCTTTCCTGTGGTTCCACTGCAGAGCATCACAGACAGATGCTCAAAACCACAGCAGCCCTGAGAAATCAACAGTATTGACCATTTCTCTCACCAGCTGTACAAGACACTGGCCTCCTCACCTTCCACACCAAATAAGTTTTATTTAACAACATTAACACTATTCAACTGGTCAGACACGAGTGGGTGCTGTGCTGGCCAGGAGGGGTTACTTGCTTTGCTTACAATTTGACTTCCAGCCAAGGCTGTTCAACTTACTCTGAAGTGCTTATAACTCAAGACCTCAATACATAAGTTAACATCAAATGTTTCCAGGAAATGTGACAGAATTTAGCCCAGCAAGAAAAAAAGGTCATCAAGGCAATTATTTATCTCAGATACCACTTAATATTTCAAATTGTGTTACACTGACCCAAAGACACAGTAAGCAATTTGACCCACAAAGTTAACCATGGAAGAGAATCTACAGATGTCCTTGAGAAGTGCTCTGTAACTGTTATATTTGTTAGAAAATCAGACACATGGACAATAGTTATTAAAAATAATTAACCATAACTGGCATTCCATGATTTAGAGATGAAGGAAAAAAATTAAGTGGATTTCAAGAAGTCATTACTCAAGACATTAAGAGCTAATCTCTTCCCAAAGCATCACAATAAAGGACATGATAAAGCCAATAGAATTAAATAGTCTTTAGCCACACTAAAGCTTATTACATCATCACATCTGCATTTAAGTACAAGCAGAATACACAACTTCTGTCAAGAGACTTTCTTATTCAAGCTAAATCCTGATGTTACAAGAACTTTCTTTCATATTTTACATGAGTTCATGTGGTCATGTTCACCAAAGACACTGAGAAACGCCTCATTCACTTGTTTTATGCATTTGCATGCACATTATGCACAAACATTGCTATAAAGCAAAGCTGTAACTGAGAGGAAGCAGGACCAGGAAGAGAAATACAAGAGCTTTTCAAAGCACGTCTGCCAAGGCTGGCTCAGGTAGTATTTGCTTGGTAATAGCCATAAAATTTATATTCAGAAAAGCATATTAGATTATTTAATTTTATCTTCTGTGAACCAGAGGACTGAACTTCAATCTGTCATCCGCAGAGCTGAATAATACACTTGGGTTTATTAGACCAAGCTGGTGTTTAGCTAATATACTTTCTGCTGTTGGAGTAATAGATCCTCAGCCTTTAAGTATCTTCAGCACGCTTGGCAATTTCTTCCAGAATATAATCAATAAATGGCATTAAAAATGTGCCCAGTCTCTAATTTCAATTTGTCTGGCTTAAACTTCCAATGAAATACTGTGCATTCTCTGGCAAATTAAAAAGGCCTTTAGGTACCAAAATTCTCTCTGAAAGGGAAGTGAGTACATTTAAATTATCACTCAGTCCTTTTTATAAGCTAAATAGAAAACAAAGCACATTATCCTATCTCTGGATAATTTCTATAGCCTTACAGTCTCCATTTTAAATACATTTTTCAAAGCATAATAAAAATTGAAATAATGAAATGCTTTCTGATCAATCCCTCTTTACCTCTAAACATTGTTTTGCAAAGTTGCAGTAGTTGTGGTAAAAAGGCAGATGTTTTACACAGGAACACCAGAACAAGGGCAGGAGCATCACATGGGGCATCGTGCAGCGCTCTGAAGGGGAAATAGCACCTGCCACACAAGAATAGAAATTGAGGTGCCCATCTGTGTAAGTGAGGACACACTGGCATCATCCAGTGCTCTCAGCTTAGTCTCTGCCTGCGTTATTCTTTTACTATCTTCCACTGCCTCTGTGGATTACAAAAATGAAAGGGCAACTTGATTGGCAGGGTATCAGAAGTCCTTGCAGCCCTTCAGTGCTATTTGGATCGTTCTCTACCTATCAAGCTCCTGGAACGTTTCTCCGGGTATAACCTCTGGAATTTGCCCTTTGCAGGTGACCCCAGTCCCTGGGATCTCAGCCGGGCACCAGCTTCTCTGGCACAGTTGGGAAAGCTCCTGGGCATCTGTTTGGCAGCATCAATCCTTTTCCTACTGTAACAAGTTCACACAACTGTTTTCCATCGTTGCTGCAGGCACACAAGCGCTGTTCTGACATACTGAAAGAACTGCAGGCTTTTTTCTTCCCCTCTTGGGACAAAGAAAAAGTGAAACTAAACTGCTCTCCCTCTTTAGCCCTGCTCAGCACCAGCACGTGCTCTGTCCAAGCGTGCTGCAGCAGCTACATGGCTGTTGTACTTGGTTTAAAATTTCCCATCGATTCCATTATTTTGGTTCAGGACTAACCATTCTGTGGCATAAATCCAGCAAGAGAAGATGACCACTGATGTCAGCAGAGTGACCTCTGGTAAAAGACATCTCTTGTGTTTTAGAGCTCGCAGGCTCCTTCCAAAAAAAAGGAAAGATACCAAAGTTTAAGACATCTTAAAAATACCTTACAGCTACCCACATAAATCTGTTTACTTGCTTTACATCTTTCCAGTGATACAGCCACAGCTAAGTCAATAAAACTGATAAAACCCCAGGCCAAATCTCACCCTCTTTATCTGAGCAGACTCTCTGAACAAGTGTTTTCAAATGAAAGAACAAGCTTTTTGAGATGCTGCCCACCCTGTAAATCAGGGGAGCTAACAGGCACTGCTGAAGCTGCCCTTAAGCACTGTCAGCAGCAGGAAAGTTCTGCAGGATAGATTAGTTCTCCCTTTCACAATCTTTTTGTCTATTTCTGCTCTACACCATTTGATTTATTCAAGACCTGGAGAAAAAACATCAGGGTATTTGAAACTAAGCTCAGCAAGAGCCAGCAATGTCAGAACAAGCCATTAGCTTTGACCTGGCATCCAGAGCACCCAGTGAATTACCTTCACACAAAGATGCTGTACAGCCTACGGTGATTAAAAGACAGACTTTAACTCTGTGAAGGGACAGGTAGGCAGGTAGGATAAATCTTCACAGCTCTATCAGTTTCAGTAGGTGGACTGTGTTCTGATCCCACTTGCTGCAGCCTAAATGAATAGCTTTGCTAACGTAATATTGCCTGCAGCATCGAAGGTTTAGCCCTTGTGCTTGTACAGCACAGACCTGCCCACCCTGAACACCACAAAAATCCAGCCTTGTTTTGTTGCACTCAAGGCAACAAATAAAATAATAGATTTATTACTTAAATAAATAATAAATTTATTATTTAAATAATAAATAAATAGCATCAATTGCTACATGTGCTAGGCGTAGTTTTGAACAATTAACATTTGTCATGTCTTTTACCAAAGGGAGTTATTTAAAATCTAGTCTCAGACAGAAAAAGCTGAGTCCCAAGTGGAATTTCAGCTTCCTCTAAAGCCTAACAGCAGCTAAAATATGGACTTGACCTACGCTCTTTGAT
>WHYT01017849.1:206963-252266 GCA_009806455.1 Tetrax tetrax
TGTCCAAGCGTGCTGCAGCAGCTACATGGCTGTTGTACTTGGTTTAAAATTTCCCATCGATTCCATTATTTTGGTTCAGGACTAACCATTCTGTGGCATAAATCCAGCAAGAGAAGATGACCACTGGTGTCAGCAGAGTGACCTCTGGTAA
Organism: Tetrax tetrax; assembly: GCA_009806455.1. Lineage (NCBI taxonomy): Eukaryota > Metazoa > Chordata > Aves > Otidiformes > Otididae > Tetrax > Tetrax tetrax. The sequence continues at coordinate 207,115 of WHYT01017849.1, forward strand.
AAGACATCTCTTGTGTTTTAGAGCTGCAGGCTCCTTCCAAAAAAGGAAAGATACCAAAGTTTAAGGCATTTTAAAAATACCTTACAGCTACCCACATAGAAAATCTGTTTACTTGCTTTATATCTTTCCAGTGATACAGCTACAGCTAAGTCAATAAAAACTGATAAAACCCCAGGCCAAATCTCACCCTCTTTATCTGAGCAGACTCTCTGAACAAGTGTTTTCAAATGAAAGAACAAGCTTTTTGAGATGCTGCCCACCCTGTAAATCAGGGGAGCTAACAGGCACTGCTGAAGCTGCCCTTAAGCACTGTCAGCAGCAGGAAAGTTCTGCAGGATAGATTAGTTCTCCCTTTCACAATCTTTTTGTCTATTTCTGCTCTACACCATTTGATTTATTCAAGACCTGGAGAAAAAACATCAGGGTATTTGAAACTAAGCTCAGCAAGAGCCAGCAATGTCAGAACAAGCCATTAGCTTTGACCTGGCATCCAGAGCACCCAGTGAATTACCTTCACACAAAGATGCTGTACAGCCTACGGTGATTAAAAGACAGACTTCAACTCTGTGAAGGGACAGGTAGGCAGGTAGGATAAATCTTCACAGCTCTATCAGTTTCAGTAGGTGAACTGTGTTCTGATCCCACTTGCTGCAGCCTAAATTAATAGCTTTGCTAACGTAATATTGCCTGCAGCATTGAAGGTTTAGCCCTTGTGCTTGTACAGCACAGACCTGCCCACCCTGAACACCACAAAAATCCAGCCTTGTTTTGTTGCACTCAAGGCAATAAAATAATAAATTTATTACTTAAATAATAAATTTATTATTTAAATAATAAATAGCATCAATTGCTACATGTGCTAGGTGTAGTTTTGAACAATTAACATTTGTCATTTCTTTTACCAAAGGGAGTTATTTAAAATCTAGTCTCAGACAGAAAAAGCTGAGTCCCAAGTGGAATTTCAGCTTCCTCTAAAGCCTAACAGCAGCTAAAATATGGACTTGACCTACGCTCTTTGATGGTATTTATACTCAGCAGCACTTCACACATGCAAGAGCTTTGCTCAGCAACGCCCATATCACTTCTTCGCTATGGATGAAAAAGAGTGCATATTCATTTATATAACTGGTGTAAATGTCTTAAAATAGTATTTCTAGGAGAATCCAGCAGGTTCTGGAAAGTTCTCACAAGTCTAGGTGTTACTCAGGCTTAGATAGGGAGTTTCCAGCTACAAGATGCTGAGGGCACCGCACTGAACTTCAGTCTCCCAGTGATTTCACCCAGAGCTGTGGTGATCATATCCAGAGCTGATGGAATCCTATTGCGGACATTGGCAGTTGGATGAAATATTTTGGGAAGGAAGAATGCAAGATTAATATTTTTCCACCCTCATGAAACATGAGCTTTATATACCTAGCCTTGCTGATGCATCATAACCCAAATTACCTCAAATAATGATATAATTCTGGGCAGCTCTCTAATACAACTCTCTTCAATTTTACTTAGCAAATATTTAATTTGCCATCTGCTAATTGACTAAGTAACTGGCATACTTTCCGAGATGTGACAGCATGCAAAGGAGAGTTCTAGACCTTTTCAGGGTGGTGTCCATTTTAAATCTAACTATGCACAACCTTTGGCTTAGAGTTTAAGAGAAATATCCAAACGCATCTTGTCCAAAATGAAATCTGTCATTGAAATGCAGACAAGCATTATCACTTATTTTTGCACAATAGCCAGGGCTTTTTTTTTTTTATCAGAGTCTCAGTTGGCAGTTTTCAAAAAAAACTTTCTTATTGTTATTTCAGTAAACACATTTCCCATGTTTTCCATTAGAAGACGGAGTTGCAGACAAATAGCTGAGCACCAAGTACCATTTCAGGGAAGGTTATTTTTCACTGATCTGTCAAAGTATCTGACTTTATTTACATGGCCTTGTTAAAGGCATGTAACAAGTCTAGCAGGACTCAATTTTAATTGGCAATTTTCACTCAATAATAATTTCCTCTTGCATTCCTGATATTTTCTCATTTGAGTTCATCTATTTAACTGAAGCTTAATTCACAAAATACGTAACCCCAACGAACACAATTTTTTCTTCAACTTGCAGTAGTTTTTATCCATTTTGCCCTGATGCATTTTAATCAGCAGGCAGCAGAATACATTCCTGGCAGCAGACTTGTTCTGCCCTCCCAGTTAGCAGAAACACCTGGGAGTGAACTGGGAATGTATTGATTTTTCCACATAGCTGCTGGCTAGAAATCCATATTCATAATATAACATGGAATCTCTGGCTTTTATCAAAATATGAAAGAAAAATGAAATTTAAGTAAAAATATGTGCAAAAAATATTAAATTAATGGACACTTTGTTCAGTCCCTTGGCACATAACTATTGAAGGAAAAGAACATTTATGTTATACACCAGCTCAGTCTGCTAAAGTCAGGCTTTGCTGCCTTTGTTATTATTACAGCTATCTCTGCTTGGACAGGAATGCTCTCATCATATTCCAGCCTAACCGTCAAGTGAAGTCGTACAGTCAGAAACCTGCAGCTTTATAGACTTCTGACATTTATATAGCAGCTCTAGCAGAAGTTCTGAGAAACACATTTTCACATAGCCCCTGCCCAGTCCAAGACCACACCTCAGATCAGCCAGTCCTGGTGTTTTGCACACCAAGATCTCCTCCAGATCTCTTTCCCAAAGTAACATCTGGCCTGAATGCAAGGACAGGGTAACCCAACAGTATTCAGAACCAAAGAACAAAAACTATGGAAACCAAGACTCTACAGTTCACAAGACTATATAGTTCACTATATGCACTCATATCCTAAGGGAATATTCCCAGTAGGGGATTATAATATTGGGAAGAGTAGAAGATGTGTCAATCTTAACACAACTTTTATCAGTCTGTGCAGTAGCATCCCTTTGCATATTAAGGATGGTTATAGCTACCAAACACAGCCTCTCATCAAGGTTATTTTCACAGTCTTAACAAGAGGTTGTATGCTAAAACCCTGCCTGGTGCCATGAGGTTTTCCACCATCTTCACAACGCGATTGGAGAGCTCAGATGAAAGATGCTATAAAGCTCAAAGCCTCCTTAGGTAACATTGTGCATCGACAATTATTGAAGGCTAGATAATTAGCAGTACATTGTAATTTTTTACTGCAAAGAATATGGAAATACATGCTCAGTTCACATAAGCTGGGCTTGAGAGGGTCATTCTTTAAAAGAGAGCAGAAAAGAAGGTATACTATACTGGCCTTGACATAACCAAATTCTTGAGACAATAACTTAAATCACTAAGCTAAAAAGCCTGATGGCTGCAGAGAAACAATCCATTGCACTTCCACTTGCCCTCCTCCAGGAGTTTTAACTTCTTGCAGAAACAAGACAAACAGGTGGAGGGGTTGGGGTCAAATGGGCCAATCTGCAATCACCAGATGTTGCTAGAAGGCATCTTTAATCATGGTCAAGCTCCATTTGCCCATAAAACTCTTTGCCAGCCAGTCTAGTCCTACACTTCCACTTTCACACAACACAGAACAGGGCTGCGTCTTATCCATGCCAGTGCCAGACACAAGGATCCCCAACCTCATTTGTACCTCCATGAGCTACCGTGCTGCAGGCTATTAACAGCTGAACATGTGGTATTCTTTCACCATAAGTAATGGACCTTAAATTCTCTCCTGTTGGCCTTCCACATTGAAATGGAGTGGGAAGAGCAAAAGCAGAGTCTAAAGGCTGTAGCTCAACCTCCTCCACAGCTGGAGAGCATCACTGAGCAGACCTAACTACACAGCAGAGAAGAATCAGTTATATATTGCTTTGAGAGGCTTTCCTGGTTCATTAACTGTTGAGTAGCAATAGCGTATTCTTCTAGTTGTATTAAAGCAAGATAAATCTCCTTGCTCAGAACAACTTGTAATGCAGTTTAGACAGAGTTATTACTAATGAGGTCTTAGGTTCAGATCCAGATGTTTAAAGAAAGCAACCAGTTCCTACAGTGCTGTTAATGCTGGAAAGGGCTCAGTGAAAGGCTCCTTTGCTTCTTTGGTCTAACAAAATCTAGTCCTTTAAATATAAAATAAAATTAAGAGAAAATTATTTTTCTCCCACATATATAATTCAAGGACTTGTCTGCAATAGAGGTAAGGTGATATTACTCTAGAAGTCAATTTTTTTTTCATAATTTCTAGAGTGATATTTCACAACTGAAGTGATATTTTGAGGAAAAGTCACCACACAACTTATTCTGCAACTAGTTAGTTGTAGTAACATAAGCAAATATCTCTCTACAGTTGAGAAACTAAAATTCTCTTTACAGGTGAGAGTCCCTGGCAAATGCTCCTGCTGCTTATACAGCTCTGCTTTACACAGGAACAGAAACCAAAGCCTGTCACATTTTAAGAACTGTCTTTTCTAAGCATATTTTTAGAGGACCATTAAACTTGGTAGAAAACCACCTTTAGCTCCTACCAGCACTTCACATAAGCAGCAATATGTCTACATAAGAAAATGCTCAGTAGACTTCCCTCACTTTGAGATAAGATGGTCCTTTCCACATGCTGAAAGCAGAAATCCTGATTAACATCACATTAATGTGATTTCCTTAAAGCTTTGGCAGTGTTAATTCTGTTTGAGCCTTCTGCATGAGACAGCATGAGCTGTGTTCTTTTTGCAGTGCTGCCTGCTGAGTAATTTTGAAGTGACAGCCACATCAGTCCTGTGCTATAGTGCTCTAAGTTTATTCTTGCCTTGAATTTTAGACCTTCAACTTACATGGTAAAGGCTTAAGAACTTATAAAATCTAATACTGAAAGAAAATTTCTAGGATCTGCAAAGTACTGGCACACTTGCTTACATGCACCGGCTCAAGTGCAGTCCCTTACGTTTTGCATTCACTGAAAACATCTTTGGCTCATCATATTCCAATGAACCTATTCGCCCTGCATCCATGCATTTCAGGGATTTTACAGCAGCAAAAACAGGCTACATTGAAAAAGATGTGTACACAAACCATCAATCCTCCTGCAGTACTTTTCCTTGTAGTTTTAGTGTACAAAGAATTTACCCAACTCATTGGAAAGCCAGTCTGATGGAAACCAATGCCCTTTTGGCTAAGTGAATTGTAAACCAGATACCCCATTCATCACACTGGCGTGTTAACAAAAGCATCAAGAACATGGTTAGAAGGGAAACACTCAGGGTCTGTCCAAAACTTATTCATATAGTTATATTTCATTAATACGAATGTGATCACCAGTTTCTAAAGGTAAACATTCCTGCCTTCAAGATATTAAAGAATATCCCACTTGAAGGTGGGAGCTCATGTTCCTTTCTAGACATGGCCATGTCCCAGCTACACAGCCTAACAGCTTACTCAACGCAACCCTGCAAGCTCCCTTAGTCCCAGGCTGACCTCTTCTGACCTACCAATGAATAATTTTAAATGGTACCCTGTTTGCATCATCTGTTTACCAGGTAGAGAAATTTGATGTTACTGACATAATTCAATTTGAAATTGAAGTTGACATTTTTCAATGCAACTTCACAGATATGAGATGCCAGCTTTAAGCTAAAAATTCTGCTTTAGTTTTACCAGAGAACAAAATGCTTTCTGAAGCTGACTGTGCTCCATACAAGAATTCTCAATGCAGTATTTTTTTTGCAAAGTTTAACAGCACTGAACCCAGTAAAATTTGACTAACTCTTCAGTTGAGCTATCTTTTTATAGATACAGAATGCAGAAAACAGAAAAAAAACAGGTTTTATCATGTGTTTAAATTTTCCTGATCCTCATCTTTGGAACAGTTTTCCCAGGATAACAGCCCTTCTCACCAGCCCTCAGTGCCAGTGGAGTGCGCTGCCACAGCAAGGAGATCCCAGTTTTCTGTATTCCTCCCTGCCATCTTTCCCATCCAAAGAGGATTCTTACTGGGCCTCTCTGACAAATTATCACTCATACTGAGATGGAGACAAATGACCAGCTGAGTAAGAAGTGCACAGGGAAGGATGGCTTAAATCAAACAGTGTTTCTCAGCTTAAACACTTTTTCCCTTCCAGCAGAGGAAATCCAACTCATTTCACATTTCCAAAACCCAGTTGTTACAAACCAAAACAGGTTAGGAGTGGTTCCAACCCCAAGTTTTCAGTCGTCTTTCCATACCAGACCTACACCAACACAGCAAAAAGATTTCACATCTACCTTGATGGAGGCTGAGTGGCTTCTGGAGGATCAATTGTCCTGAGACAATGAAGGCAGTAGGACAGGACGTCTACACAACTAACCCAAATAGATAATGAGGTTGCAAGCTTCCCATGGTTTTCTTAAAACTCTGCTAGTTCCACACATCTCCCAATTACTTTTGTGCTGCCTGCAATTACATTTCTGCTTTTGCCTTCTTAAACCAGTTTTCTCTGCAGCACCTCACTTGCAACAATAATTCCCAGTAGTGCTAATTGATATTAGACCAACATAAAGTTCTCATCAGTGTCCAAAGAGGCCATAAGTGCGCTGGGAATTTAAATGGTTCGCTATAAAAAAAAAAGTCAGAACAAGACCTTAAAAATATTCAGATTCTCTCCAGATCTTTTACAACCTGAAGGCACTTTGAACAGAGCTGTAAATGACAGCATTTCACTCCCTATAATTAATAGCAATGTTTTAATGAAAGCTAGCTATGTTCCCCACATTAAATGGGTGAAAGCTTTTCTTTATCCTGCTGTAGAATTTCCTTCAGCGAAATCCCACCCGTAACACTATACACCGCTAATCACTGACAAGCACCATGTACTCTCCACAGAGCATGAAGTGCTCTTTAAATACACCGGCGAGCTGAACAGGGTGTTCTCTTACACTGACCCAGAAAGCAAACCTCACACTTAACACCTTTTCTTGAGCAGGCTTAGAATAAGCCCATAAAGAGTTAAACAAAACCGAACCTATCTTTGGGACAGCAGCATTACATTATGTGGACATCAGTCACAGGCAATGCTGCAAAATCAATAGTGCCGAACGCAAAATACCTTGTGCGGTAGCTTTGAGGGACAGCTGTAATGGAAATGCTGCAGAACTGGTGTTGGCTGAAAGGGAGGGAAAGGGAAACAGAAGGAAAAGAAACAAATTGAAAACCTTTCACTGTTTCCAGAAGGCACAAAGAAAAAGGACAGAATCAAACAGAACTGCAGGCAGAACGTTGGCACAAAAAACAACGTGCATATTAACTGGGCTTTGAGATATTTAGGGTGCATTCTAGAAAGCAGTTTCAGACCAGAGACAGATGATGTTCCAGAGCCACCAACCAATACGCTTTAAAAAGGGAGAAAAACTAATAATTTAATCACACAGCTTAGTTTCTAAAGTGTACGCAAACACTTGTCTCCAGGGACCAAACTCCCTTCGCTCCCTGTCAGGCTGTCCTGTCCATGTGCGAGCCCAGTGCGAACACCCATGCTGAGCAGCTCAGCCCGGGCACTGCTGGGGTTACACTCCAAACCCATCCTGAAGGGAGAAGAGCACTAGACAGGGGCCAGTGCCATCTGTGCTGTTTAAAAATAGATGTCACCTCAATCAGGGTTTGACCTTGAATCCAATTCTCTACTCAGTGCATCCATATAGGTAATGATTTGAGGTAACCAAACAGATCAACAGAGAATAGGGCATGAGGTCTGTTACATCCCCATTTGTGTTTCCATCTACAACTGCTCATCTCCTCCTTTCCTTCTCTATTTATTACGCAGAATACCACTGCAAAGCAGCACTCTGCTCCCCTTCTGAGAGCGCCTTCCATGGCCAGCAAGATCTCCCTATGCTTCTGGAAGTAAAAGAGAAGTTCTGGAAAACTGGAAAAGTGCTGCTGAGAAGTGGTTAAACTTTGAGCAAAATCATATAAATAGAAGGCCCTATGTTTTTTTAAGGCAAACACCTTTTTGCTTAGCTTTACTGATGCAACGTTTGGCTATTTGTGCTTTTGTTACCAATACCTCTTACTTTTGTGCAGTGAGTTACCACAGTGCACATCATCCTGCCAACACACATATTTAGTCTACATCACCCAGGTATCCAAAAGTAAACCATAAATATGCATATGCACAACAGATTTATAAAAGCTAGAGGGAAAACTCAGTATGCCACTCCAGGTATTAATGGGAATACACAATTGGAACTTGGATCTTTTGTAACCCAGACTGACTGCTTTGGTTCAACTGGGTCCCAGGTTCTCCACACAATTACATCAAGCTCTTTGTGCTCTCAAAATGGAATTGAGATGAATCAGCCATGAGTCCATGCACTCAAAGTGCATCTATTTTATTCAAATGACTAAAATAAGGCCATGGAATAGCTGGAATCAAAACAAACCCTTCACTCTATAAGTCCTTTATTCCATTATTTTTAGAAGAGAATACTTGGTTTTAATTTAATGAAAAGATGTTCTTGTTTTCCAAAATGTTCTCTAGCCTTCACCTATGTTTGCTAAGGCTCTGATTCTACCATTCATTAGATGTTCTTATGGTCAGGATGGAATATCATGGTGAAAGCAGATTGCAATAATTATCAATTGCTTCATTATTATAGACAAGCTAACAGGATCCTTCAGAGGGCTTTGTGCATCACTGGTCATTCTCCAGATTACCAAGGTAGTGATTCTCCTGATTCCATCCCTGAGGAGACGATATATTCATCAGCAAAATCTGGCCATCCAACATCCAGTGGAAATAGCCTTTAACACAGTCCTTTCACCATCTACCACGCCAGCTGCACAGTTTGCATCAAATTTATTAATATTGCAAATCTCTGGTGACTAAGTTCCATGGAGTACCTCTCTGTCCATCAATATTTTACTTTCTTGTGCATCTACGAAAACCCAGGAGTTTGGCACATCAGTGATCTGAGAACAACCCCTACTCATCAACACAAGAGCTGTACCAATACCTGGGCTTCCACTACAAAGTGGAGCTCCAAAATCTGGTTTCTAACAATCAGGGTTTTTTTTAAGCAGAAAAAGATTACCAACCTGTGTTATCCACAGCAGATCTCTGCTCTGTTCTAAATCATTTGCTTATATTCACTTGTTTATTTCCCTACCTCAAGTGTGCCAATGGTGCCAGGAACATTATTGCAAAATTATTTCAAATGTATTTTCTCTTCACATAGCCATTCATTTGTCATAGCTGTCATTTAGGTGGTAAACATTTTAAGAGAACTCTGCAGGTCTCAAATTTCTTTTGGAAAAAGATATATTTGCTTCTGTATTGGTCTATAATACGTTCATAGAGCAATGCATTACAATTTCTGTTTTTCAAGAAAGATACTGGGGTTTTAAGTACATAAAATTGATGTGGTGAGTTTCACACTACTCTGAAAGTAACTGAAGAAAATATTAGCAGCTGGGGCAAGGTTTTTACATGACCAACAAACCAGTCTGAAAATAACAATCACATTTATTAATTTAAAAAATTCTGGAAGTTTCTGAAATAGAAATTAGTCACAGTTACACCAGAGTTAAACTGGAGGACCAGACATAGTTGTTGGATGGTCATGTGCAAACCTCAGAGCTGCTGAAGCAGCTCTTGAATCTTTTCCCATGCTGAGCTGAGGTCTCTGTATGGTAAAGGATGAAAATCACTGCAGTAATTTTTAAGCAATCGAGAGAAAGTCAAATTGATGGTCAATCATATTAATTCAGCCTTTCTGCAAATTATATGAAGTGTTACTCTTTCCTCAGCACTTTTATTTTATATCATTTTTCAAAAGGTATCCAGCTCTTACACAACTGGCCAAGACAGAAAATCACAGTGAGAACCAGTAGTGTTCCAAGAACATGAGGTTCTTATTGTCTTGGCATGGTCTATATAAATTCACAAAATGCCAGAATTTCCTAAGGCAGGTGGTTACAAGTGTGGTGAATGTGAGATTATTTGGACAGACCCATTGTTTTTGGAAATAACAGCAGAGAGCACCCCTAATAAGAGAGAAGCCTCTGATTTCAAGGTATGGAGATGTGGAAGAGTGGTCCAGGCTCCTCTACAGTAGATGCTGCAGAAGAAAGGCTGTAGGGACAGTCTGCACTGCGGTATATAATGATTTTGTTTTCTAAAGGCCTCCAATTTACTTTCAAACTTGATAGCTCCGTACATCTGCAGAGCCCATATTAGAAAGCCTAATAACCTTTTTTGTGTTGTTGTTTTGTGATTTGATACTTTTGACAAGGACTAAAAGAGTGCAGAAGTCAGATGCCTGATGCAAAAAGGAGAGCAGGTATCTGTGCTGGTTTGTATCTGAGGGAGGTCTTTTGATCCGGTCTCACAACTGATTTCCTTCCAAGAGCATGCCATCTATATTAACCTTTCTGCATCTCTATCCTACACTAAAAATATACTTTCTCATAGTGTAAACTAGACAGCTAATAAACCCACTCACAGGCACAGCGAGACTCACTGGCCCTGGAGTCTGTTCTGCAGGTGAGCCTGGTCAGAGTCACAGCTCATCGCTGTAGTGGGAACAGCTCCATAGATGTGCTCTCAAACTCCTGTCTCCAAGTCTCCTGACCCCAGGAAATCATCCCTGTGCGATGCACAGTAACAGCAGGAGGAGGGATGGCTAGGAAAAAAAATACTGGAATTACAGTATTGGAATTACATGATGTGAACTCCCAGCCTCGTCAGAGGGAATGCTGGCTGACACATTAGCATGGCTAATTGGATCTTGACCTTTAAATGAAGTGTGAGCAGTTGGCTACCTGCAAACTCCTCAGCTGCTGCCTGTCATTTGTTTTGCTTCACACAGTTCTGTTTATAAACAAAAAAGCAAACAACTCATTGACTTCCTAACTCACAAATAAGAGGCCAGAAGGACTCAAGTCCCTGGCAGGGTAAAGCAAGAAAAGGTTGCTTTACCTTTTCCCATACATAGAAATCATACATGTACTTTCATTAAAATGTAGGTCATCTTATTGGAAAAAATTGAGACACCTGGGATCTAGATCAAAACTGCTGAAATTATGTCCACATGAAATTAAAAAGATAATTAAAAAAATGTTTACCAAAGTGTTGATCTTAAATACTGTAATTCAAAACCTATTAAAGATATTATGAAATTTAAGTAATTTAAATTGTAACTAGAAGTATTTTGAACATGTAAATTGCTAGCTACATACTTAGTTTTCTAACAGATTAAATGCCTTGCCAGCAAAGCTGTTACAGAATCTCACGCAGATCTGCACACTCTGACAAATGTGTATCAGGACACTTGCAAATGTGGAGTAATTGGATGAAGAGGGTAAGTCTTCAGAAATCACAGACAGATTGAATCAGACGTGATCATCTGATCATGCTTTTGCATCTTTTCAGTCTCCCCCAGGTTAGCAGGCAACACCATAGCAGGAAAGGGATATTTTCAGGCAATATCTGTAATCCTCCAGCATGAAATAAAAGGAGTAGCTGGTTTAATACCAGTCTGATCACAGGACAGAGAGCAGCAGTTTCTGAACAAACTTCTGTCAGTATTTACTTTTAATAAGCTCTACCTATTAAGTATTTATTATGGTAGTTAGCAGAACCCTGACCAAACATTCAATCTGGATATTGAACCCTTTCTGATTGCCAGGATGGTTTCCAAATTGAGCAGCACAGCACTGGAGACCGAGCCCCGATGCTGTCAATGCACCATTTCAATTAAGTCAACTCAATCAAATTGCTCCATCATTCAATGTGTTGGCTTGGCTACAGGAAGCCACATACTCTCCTGACAGTGCAATTTCTCTCCCAAACCAAAGAGAATAACTCCTTTTCAAGTAAAGGGAGCATAAACAAGAAGCTAGCTGAAGCCTGCAAAAAAATATATCCAACTTGCTCTTTTGCAGTGAATTTTTCCCTTATTCCAATACTATTTTTAAGTCCAGAATTTAATGTTTCTTTCAACTGTTGCACACAGCTTTTGGACCTTGCATTATGCACATGCCTAGAGTGAGGAGTAGGAACCCAGAGCTTTATCCAGAAGTGAGCTCCAGCGAAAATGGTCGTGGGTGATAGAGAACACCTGCAGGGATCCTGTGCCAGGATGGATCTCGGACAGAGCCAGGCCCCAAGGAAGGAAAGCTGAGTTTTTGGCTAGTACGCTAGTGCAGCAGCATAGGGAAGTCGTTTCTCAGGGCTTCGTTCTGCCCCTAAGGTCCACCTGGAGAGCTGCTGCCACCCGAACACATCAACTGCTTCACCCATCTGTGGGGTTTCATGCATAGCGTGCGTACTTCTGGCTTAGGGCTGGACAATAGCTATTGAATTGCAGGCGTGAAAGAGCACAAACAAGCAGGTGAGGAGACTGGGAGGCTTTGTTGATGGCTGGGAAAGAGAGGAAGTCCCCCATACCCTACCCACCAGGAGCTATTCTGTTCTGCTCGCCCTCCCCTTGGATTTGGTCCAGGCTCCACCGCAGGACAGAGAAATAACCCCATTGAGAGCCGCACTCATCCAGCCAAGTTTTATATGGCAAGGGGGGAAAGAGGAGAAAGACAAAGAGGTCAGGTTAAAAAAATACACTTGTGTGATAGCTGGAAGGACGCCCTAAGCAGATGCAAGGCCACATGTTCTGCTACCATTACGGTCACTGTATTGAAAATAGTGCACACATATATATATATACACACACATCCCTAAATTTATCTCTAGCTGCTTGCTTATACATGGTACTCCTCAATTTATATACCCTCAAGCAAGGAAAATAAAATACTTTGTGTTCAAGAATATCAGGTTACTAAAAACCTTCTCACCCAAACCCCATTGCACACCTGGTAACTAGCTTCAAAACTAAAATACTGCTGTCATCTCACAGATATACATATAGAAATGTGCCAGTTTTTCATTTATAAAGGTCACTATCCCAGTTTCTATATACTGCAGCTCTTCAGAGCCCGGCCAGACTCACAGCAGCATCCACAGTAAGGACAGCTAACTCTCAGGACTTCACAGCCTCTAGAATATTTTATTAGCATTAAATCTCATAGGAACAGCTACATTTATATATGCTACTCCTCCCTTTTTGTGGGAAAGAGAAGTGTGAAGACCCACTGCCGCACGATAACAACACAGAAACAGGATTTTCCTATGCTGCTGCTCAGGCACTTGTTTCCCCACAAGCTCTGCAGTCAGAGAGATTTCCCTAGAACCATCTTGAACACAAACAGTGAATACAGTCAATAACTTAAAAGGCTTAGCAAGTGCTCCATTTCATTTTTAACAAAATTAAAAACTAAGAAAAAGTTGCAAAGCAAGATTTTTTTTCCCAAGTGCGCTCCAACCCACAATAAGCATTAGTAGCTGAAGCAATTGCAGTCTGCAACTGACTTGCAAAAGCACAAAATAGCCAGCAAACACCAACACGACAAACAAGCCAACAGTATGACTTTCTACATAGTCTAGACATACTCCTCCATTGCAACCAGAAAAACAGAAAAGAACAGACTATTGGTTTTTTCCATTCATCTACTACAAAAAACGCCAGGCACACAAGGCAACCCCCCAAATTAAGAGAGTTGAACTCTCAAAAACTAGCTTCCAATTTTAAAAAATTTCAAAAGCTTTAAAAAAAAAAAAAAATATAAAAATTATAAGGACTTACCTTGGGTAGTTATCTCATATAGATGAAAAAAAAAAAGAGCACTTGTAGCCCTCTTCTTCCTCAGCAACCTGTCTTGAAGACACAAAGAAAGCCCCCAGCCCTGGCCCAGCTGCTTTAATACCCTTGGAGGAGAGCCGTGCCAGCTGGGTGCCATCAGCATCGTCAGCGCGGGCACCTGGGAATGGCCCCTCAGGTGTGGGGTGTGGGTGGGGACAGGGGTATTTAAGGCTTTTTTCTTCTTCTTCTATAATGTCTGAAGTCGATTAGGCTGTGTTTTTGGTGATCTCAGGGGTAGGTTCTTACAGACAATAGAAAGTCTAAGGAAGAGCAGTCAGAAAGCTTTACTGGCCTTTCTGTTTGTTTTTTCTAATGGTGCCAGTCAGCTCGCAGAGCCTTTGAGGGGCAACGTTGTGGTAGTGACTCAGCTTCTGATGCTTTTCTTCTCTCCATTGTTCTCTTCAGATGGCAGATCTCCGAGAAATAGAGTTCATCTTTCAGTGGTCTGAGTGGTGATGTGGTTGAGCTGTGCTGTCTGTGTGGTGGTGTCATGGGGACGCTGAGGGGCAGGTGGAGATGCTGTGCTGTCTGCCTGCAGCACCTTTAGGGCTTCTACCTTGTGTTACAGTTTATTTTTCCTTTCCTCTCCCTTTGTGTGACTTACTCTACAGTGCTAGGTAGTACAAAAAAAAAAAGAGGATGAAGATGGGTCTTGCTTCAAAAAGCCTCTATACCGTATTTGTTGAAAGCTTCTGTCTAAACAGGCAAAAACTAAATGAGTGGTATGCACTTTATAGTAATAATTGCTACTAAAATCGAAGCTAAGCAATTGCAAGACCTTCACACTGTGCTGTATTTTCATTGCAAGACCTCTTCCAGTTGTGGGGGTACCATCACCTTGCTCTGCCCAGCTGCTTTGCCCACCCATTGTTAGGGTCAGGTCTTGCCGCAGCGATGCGACTTGGCGCACAGTAGTAGTGAATTGTTGTCCTTTGATATGGGGAAAATGAGATTTTTCTGTAAAATGGGCTTTTTCTGGTGGCATAAGAGGTGAATTTAACTGTCACAGGACTCTGCTTCAGACAGCAGAAAACGGAGCATGTGCAAAGAAAAAGAAAAATCCTGAGTGCAACATGCATTGAGGGACGCAGAAGGAAGATTATAACACTGTCAGCCTCTGGTCCTTGGAAATACTCTGTCAGAGCCAAGAAAAATCATGAGACTGACTTAGAAAAAACATAAAGCTTTTCAAAAGTGATACATTTGGGCTCTTTTTGTTTGACTTCTGGTTTCTGAGCCTCTTGGTTCATATTTTCGATTATTTTCATTCAAAAACCACAATGGCCAGAAATGTATGTGTCTTGTTGATGGCTGTGTTTCCTTTTCATTTTGACTTTCGTATAAACCGGTAGATACTGGGGGCTGGCTTCAGAAACCAAACACAGAGCAGGAGGCTTCTGATAAAATCATGAGACCCGGTAAAACTGTTTATTTCAAGGAGGGAGAATAATTTCAGGAAAGCTTTGTCTCGGTCCTATGTGCTCGAACAGGTCAAGGTGCTGCAGTGCCAGCCTGGGCTGCTGATACTCTGTGGGAGAGGGCAGACCAAATTTTGGAAATAGTTCCAACTCTGAAATAAATACGTTAAAAAAAACAAAAAACAACTCCTCAAACTCTGGAAAAGAAGATTCTCCAAAATGTTGAATCAGAAACATTGGAATGTTTTTCTTCAATAATAAGGAAGCATTATACTAAATATTAATATTCTACTGTGATAGGAAAATTGAAGCAAAATGTTTACTGTCTGCAAGTTAAATATTTTGCTGGATTGTTTCAATTTCTTCTTCTCAGTAATAGTAAAACATTTCAGTTTTGACAAAACTGCATTTTCTCATTGGACTTTTCTGTCAAAACATTATGACCAGCTCTAATAAACATATGCATAATGAGTATAAACATATGTTCACTCTAAAGATGCTGGTTTAAACATTACTGCAAAATTAAATCTTTGTTTATCCACAGAATAGACGGAACATGGGCAACAGCTGTTCAGCTTTTCACCACCTCATCCCCCGGCGTGCCTTGGCGCGGGGAGGATCTGCTGCAGGGCTGGGGGCACGCGGGGCGCTCGCCCGTGCGCCGCGGGGATCGCGCCTGCCGACCGGTGTCACGTACGCCCCGCTGCTTAATTCGTAATTATGGATAAAGCTTCTGAGTCACAAAAACATACAGCGAGCATCCATCCACGCTCCCCAACCAGAGGATATCACCCTCATTGCAAATAAAATCGGTTGGTTTGGCTGCAGAGCTATAAAACACCCAGAAAATGGAAACCTTCGGAGAACAGCAGCGCTCCCCAGACAAACCCTTTTAGGCAAGAACTTTCCATCCCTCGCGATGCAATCAGTAGCTCTAAAACAAATGTTTGCCAATACATACGCTGCATTTATTCAGGACAAATAAAGAATAAATCAGTCAGTTTGTTGTGAATAACTTACATGGCTGATGGGTGCATACTGTTTTACTACAGCTCTGGAAACATTTGTCAGGATCCCTCTCCCGTCGTAGGGGACACTAGCTCCTTTCTATTTTTAGATCAGGTCCTGAGTGAGGGACAGATGGAAAGAAAGCAAATGGAGCAAAATTAGGAAACAAATTAAATTGCCCACAATTTGTATAAAAAGCAAATGAATAGATCATAACTTAAAAATCTAAATGTTAGTGAAGAAGAAAAGGGAATGTTGTCCCAGCAGGCACCTGCAGCCCGTGGTGGTTGGTCACTGCACACTGACACCAGCTCAGCGGGCTCCGAATAACATCAACCACTGTGAAACACTGATGATTTTTGAACCAAAAGCTATACATTGATGTGGAAATAGCAAGGTCACTGAGAGAGATATCCCATGGATGAGGACAGTTTGTAAGGAGGTGTTCAAACACAGCTGGTTATCTCCGTGGAGTTTTTGGCAGGCAGCTCCTGTGAACTTCCCACCTTCTGCTCACATCGCGGCTTCCTGAGCAGGTGACAGAAGCCACTGTGACACGTCCAGCTGCAGCTGGCCCCACGCTCATCTGCTGTGGGTACACGGGACCCCCATGCTCCGGGGTAATATTCACCCCTCCCAGAGCCAGGCTTGCTGGTGCAGTGCCCATATGTGCAACCTGATCTTAAAAAAGGGTTTGGGACAAGCCTCAGAAAGCACCGAGATATCCCCAAGTGACCTGTGGCCGGAAAAATGGCTCTTGTGTTCTTAGAAATGGTTTTTAAACTGAGCCCTGCAAGTGCAGGAGGGAAGGGACTTCCCCAGCAGTGCTGTGCTTTGTCTGCAGAGCAGAGACCCAGCGCAGGTGATAGGTGGGAAATGCAATATTTGAGTTAGGCATCTTTTTCCTGATTTATTTTTCCATAAAGACTTCTACAAACATCCCATCTTCTCAAGAAAGCTGAGCAACCTGTTTCGGTGAGAGCCAGGGACACTCTGCATCCTTGCTGGGGCTCTTGGTGCCTCCCAACAGAGCTGGAGTACGCGGGCAGTGGGAAATGCACATCGTTGTGTGAACGACACTGAAAATCCTGCCTTGTTGACAAACTCCTAATCCAACGTGATTTTCTTATTGACCCCCGCACTGCTCCCTTCTTTGCTTCTCCTCAGTCCATTTGTTAGATTTATTAACTTAATGGAGTTGTAAATGAATACTCTACTGTGGTTTGTGCATGTCCCAGTCTTCAATAAACATGATAAAATGCAGGCTCCGTCCTCATTATTTTTACTGATTTTTGGAAACATTTGCTTGAATTACCTTTTTATATCAGCAATATTCTCTTATCTAGTATTCTAGCAATTTTTAGCAATTAAACATTTTTAAGTAGCAGAAGCAGAAGGGGAAAAACCCTTCTGCTTTAAAATATTAATGTAGAGAACTGTTTTCAGCTTACAGCTTAGTTGGAAAATGCACAATGTGGCTTTCAAAAGCACAAATTCTGCTCACAATTTTTAACTCTGCCAACTGTCTGCCTGCCTCTGCACATAGCAGAAATTGCTGTGAGTTCCTCCGGTTCTTGGTACCTAATTCTCCACAAATGGCATGAAGGCTAAAGTTTAGATGTAGAACTAAAGCCAGATTTAAGACACCTGGGATTCAGGTGATCCTTTTTTTTTTTTCTTTTTTTCCTCCCAGGGTTTTTAATTAAGAACACCAGAAAAGTAGGCATGAGTGTGAGTTAAACTCTAGTTCAGTATTTTAATGAAGGCTGGAAGAACACAGGACTAGAAGAGCTCCCTCAGCCATCTCTATCAAATTTCCTGCTATTTCAAACACCAGCTTAACCTCTGCAAACTGACCAAGTTGTTCTAGACAGTTACATTTTTCCTGTGTTTTATTATCCCATGGGAAGTCAGCTTTATCACTACAAACATTAAGGCCACCAACACCTCGCTCGTGCCAAGGCCACTTATTTTCCTGATGTGTAGGTCTGGCTGAGGTAAATCACGGCACCATCTGTGGTTATTTGCTCACGTGCCTGTTTGCGGAGGGGCTGGCTCCGTGCGGACACCCGGGAGATCCCACCCGTGCCCTGCCCAGGGCGTTACGCAGCAAGAGGGAGAGAATGGGGGAGCAAACTGATTTAGGGGCCAAGTTCTGCCATCTCCAAGATGTTAATTTCTCTACCTAAGTCTCTTTGTCTGCAGACTAGATGGAACAATACTGATTTTCTTTTTTAAAAGTGCCTGTGTTGATTCGGTTGCATGACTGTTTTCCTTTCCACATCCCACCCTCGTATATACAGTTCTGAAATGTTAATCTATTACTTGACAGTAATCTTCTCCTGTCATTTAAAACATAACCTTAGCAAAACAGACTTGTTCCTACCATAATTTAGAACATATCATTACTCCAGACAGTTCAGAGTTGTTTTATCTACAAAGGATTAAACCACTTGTAAATATTAAATTTAATCCACTCTAAGGGAGGGAATAAATTAATCATAATTAAGCCTCAGCAGCTGTAATTCTTAGCATAATGTATTATCTAATGGGGATTCTTGCTGAAGAATAGGTATGAGTCACTGGCATCTTATTTCTTCTGTAAGCTTGTGCTACAAATCAATACATTTAATAAAGTAATCAAACAAAAATACTAAATGAACAATTCTTTTATTCAGAAATCAATACAAGCAAATTGATACCCTGCCTACGTGTATTTCATGGCACATTTCTCTTTCTGCAGAACAATCAAAGGCTGAGGGTAGAGTGTTTACAAAGCAGAGAAAGAACATCTTTTATTAGGGACCAAAGCGTGAGGACCCAGCGGCACAAAAGCCTGAAAGCACCTGGCTCTTCTTGAACCCAGGAAAACTGCAGGAACCAAGAGTTCTTATCTCACAGCCAACCCCAAACAAAGTCCAGAGAGCCGGCTGCTCAGCTAATCACAAGGAGTGCTGGATGTAGTCCAGAGCTAATAAGGCTTGCACTTGAGCTTCAAAGGGGGAGGAGGTATTTGTTTGGGAGCACCAGCAACACCTCAATCCATTCTTGACCTGATTTGCTGAGCTCTAACTCATTTGTTATCTCATCAATTATCACCTGTATGAGGTTAATTTCTATTTATTTCACTCCCTGAGAGCAGACCTTCTGCATTGGTGCCCTGTGGACTGTGTTCCAGTGCTTCAAGGATGTATGTTAACCAGCCTCTATCTGGAGAGGCCTCAGTTTAGTTTATTTGGGCAATAGAAAAGCCATCTAGAGAGTTTGGGAAGTTGTTGGGCTGTGGCTGACTGTTCCTTGGAGTGTTGGCCCATGAGCATTTTGTGGAAATGATATGCCCCTGTACATCCCCTTATCTCTCACAGACCTGTTCTGTGGGTGGTCTGGAAGAGTATCCAGCTCCTCCTGGGCATCAAAAACGGTCCCATGGATGAGCTGCTGAAGTGCCTTCTTGCCTTGTTTAATGAGCTCTTGCCATGCACTGAGGCTAATCTTACTGGCTTTAGGAAATTTTCCTATTATGTATGTACAGTGCAGTGTAGGGGGGAGACTTTGGGAAAAGGCCCTTGTACAAGACAAAGCACAAAAAGCAGTTTTAAAGTAATATAATCAGATATAGGCCCTGTTAAATCATAATGATGTAAAAATAATGTGGTGATGTAGGAAAGCAACTATTGAGTTCAGACTTACTGCTGTTGTTTTCTTGTTTGTCTTCATTTGAAGTAATCTTTACCCCAATTTCCTTATTTTCTTCCATAAATACACAAAATATTAGCCGTCTCTTTTACTCTGTTATAGCTAAATTTGGCTTTTTAATTTCAGATAGATCTGTCTACTACCCTAAATGGTAATACAGGCAAAGGGACATGCTTACCCCTGACTAACAGATGTTGTGCCTGAAATACTCCTGTACACAAAGTCTTTAAATCCAAGGGTTTTTGAGGCTCATACTACATTTACCAAAAAAAAAAAAAAAAAAAAAATCAGTTCAGTTAGGTCATTATTTTTGGTCTTAGTGTGACAAATCTGAAATAATCATGTGACTTCCCAGATTGCTAGAAACCATTGTAGAACAGAAGCTGATGCCATGGATATTTTACCAGATGCTAACATGAGCTTGGTTTCCCTTTATTCAGCAGAACAAATAAAATCTCACCCAAGACTGTCCTATTTTGTGCCCAGTGAAATCAGGGGCCAAATAGCCAACTGTGGGTTTTTTTTGCACTGTGAGATGCTTCATCTTCAGCTGACACCTCCCAAATTATTATCTGAGTTGGAGGAAGTCAGACAAAGGCACAGATGGTGTTCGGACAAAATTTAAATCTGTTTGGCTCTTGGTTGCCCTTTCTGTGAGCTAATGAGGGTGTTAATCAGAGATGAGTTTCTTGTCCGATGGTTTCCATTAGGTAACTGGGTGGTGCACAGATCTGTCTTCCTCATTTACCGAGCGACTGACACCTCCCTCAGATGGCAGCCCGCCAACCCTTGTTATGGAAAGTAAAAGGAGGGCTCTGGTATTTTTTTTTTTTTGTGGCTGCAGATTCCTGATCTGAAATGAGCAGGTACTCATTAACCTTAATCAAGGGGGTTGTGAAATGTGTTTGATGTGCTCTGGGCTGCCAGGTTTGCACTCGTTTCTCCCGTCATCTACCACCTGTCTCGTTCATCATGGGACCGTGAGGAGCCGAGGTCGTGGTGCTCCGTTTCAGCTTGGCAGTGCTCTCAGAGGAGCAACCAAGGCTTCGGGTAACCCAACTCCTTAAGGACATGTGGAGCACATGCCAAAGCACTGACTTCAAAAGGTGCCTGGGCTGCATCCTGCAAACAGCAGCGAAAACATATTTATCAAGTGACCTTTTGCCAGAGCTGCCTCGAGGTGTCTTATGTGACAGCTGACAGGGGCACTCGCGATGAAGGATATTGTGTCATTGTGGAGGGCAGGCAGAAGATGGGCTTGGGTTTTTAGTGGCTGAAAGGGCTGTTGGGTGATGGGGGTGTGGAAGAGAACTTGGAGCCCTCAATCCCACATGAAGCCAAAGATATCTGCTCTGTTTGCTATGGCCACGTGTCCTCTCCTGTGTTGTATCACCCCTTTGCCCATCTCCTGTCTTTCATCCTCCACTCTCAGAGGTTACCTCTCCTTTTCATCCACCCAGGCTAATCATGCAAGTGCTCCCTGGCCCGTGTCAGTCAAAATGAGCTGGGATAGCTTAAACCATTTAAATCACAGGTTAATAAAGGGCTATTGAGTTAATTAGGAAGCACTGGGGATTTATTATGCATGTGGCTGAGGTTGAGCTGGAAGGTGGTTACTGTTGATGGGGAGAGTGAGTGAGTATGGTCTGTACGTAGCTAATGTGAACACTGCCTTAACCTTTCTACCTGGTTTCTCCCAAAATCTTGGCCAAAATTCAGTTCTGGTCGTGATGGAATGGATGTATTTGAAAGGCATGCTGATCTGAGCAATCCAACGGAGAAATACGGAGAGCAGCACCGAACACCTGAGAACAGAAACCTTCAGGCTCCACTGCAGTACTGCCATCACTTTGGCTGGCTTTATGAATGAGAAGATTTGTTGTTCTCAGCCAGCTGGACTCACCTGTTAATTACTAGGAGGGCCCTAAAGTGCAATTGGTGATCTTGGGAAGAAACATGTCCATATCCTGCTAGACTGTGAAAAATGAACGGGCAAGGAAAAGGGAAGCAGTGTTGAATAAAACGTCACCAGACGTGTGGTGGTTGATACAAGTAAGGTAGGACTGATTAAAGGGGAAATAAGTGGGGTATAAACTGCAGAAGATATTTTGCATGAATTGTCAATTAGTAATCATAAAAGGAGGCCACTTATTGAGATGAAAATACTGGTTAAAGCTGGCATGCATAGGCTGAAATTGGAATGTAAAGTGAACATACTAATAGGTTAAAGGTTAACTAATAGGTTAAAGGAATTAAATGTTTATGGATAAATATGCTGAGTATCAGGAACTCATGAGTATCAAAGGAAACCGGAAACCAGCCTTTGGCTGGGACCTCATGGAGAGGTGGGTACAGTGAATCTCACTGTCCCCAAGCTGTATTTTGAGGTGCCATCTCCTGGCATGGGTTCGCCATTCTCCCAGAGGAGCATCCCACAGCCGCTGCGTAGTGCTATCTAGGCTAACCAAGAGGAAATGCTGATGGGATGGCCATACCTGGGGGGTTAATCACCTGCCTCGGAGCAGGTCTCACATCCTTCCTCTTGGTATCACCTACTGCTTTTTCCTTTAAAAAAAAAAGTAGGGTGGAGTAACTTTGTTCTTTTCAAACACAGCAGCTGGCCATGCCCTGCCCCTGTCTAATGGTTTGGTGGTTAGCACGTTGGCTTCTACATCCTTCCTCCTGCCTTTCGGGACTCACCGGTACCAGCATCATGGCCTCTAGTACTGTACCACTGAGCTCTGTTTTCTTGACGAAGCTGTTGTACTAAAGAAAGAGTAATGCAGCAGTCCTTGAGCCAGGGAGACAGAGCAGGTGCAAACTGGTGACCCAGCCTTGTGATCTGGGTGCTCACGCAAGAGGGGAAGGCTTCCAAGGACACATGTTAAACCTTCATGAGTTACACAGCTTTCTGTCCTTTCACGGCTCAAACCCTTAATACAGAGAAGCACAGGGACAACGCAGAGGTGTCTGAGGGCTGATTTTACAGCAGTGGGGCTACGCAGATGAGGCTGAAGACAGTGCTGTAAACTAGCGCCCACCTCCCCCAAGGACGACAGGCTGTAAACAGGAAAGCAAGCAGTTGGTCCCGCAGCACTGTGGGCATGTGAGATGGGACATTGCTGGGATGCCATTCTTCAGAGTCACATCTCGGAACGGAACATCTTTGCTCCGTGATCTCTTATGTAAAGAGTCGGAAAAGTTTGTTGGGTTTTTTTTTTTTCCCTTCAGGAAGGCACACATGTCCTTGTGCTGAAGGCAGGGCTGGCCTGGGCTCATTCCCAGCCCTTCAGAGTCAGTCCCTTGCTGCCACCGTGTGTTGAACCAGGACTTGGCAGAGCTAGCTTCTCTGAAGAGCCTTTTGCCAGCAGTTTGCAAGAAACCTTGTCCTCAGAGCTGCTGGAGGAGGCACACATAGGTGCAATGACTTCAGAGTGCTCGATTTCCTCTCTGACCCTGTCTTTATTCTTTTTAGGGTGTTCCACCACCAAGGGATTTGCGTTCATCTTTAATTTAAAATGTTGTGTGCCTCTTCAGCTTTAAACCAAATAATTTGTGATGAAGAACTTAATTCTATCTCCACGTGTCCCGTGAAGTTTGTTTATCTCCAGTGGAGGTTGCCCAATACGTGGCACCATTGACAGCACTCGTTGGATTTGGCACAGAGCGTTTCACAGAGAGGCCCAAGCAGAGGGAAATATCAGCTGCAAAGATGGGTTATGCTCTTCTCATGTGAGCAAAACAGGCATCTGACTAAATATGATGCAATATTACTTAACACAGACTTTCAAGTGTCTCAACTTGAGACCTGGCCATGTTCATGAATATATGGTAAGTATAGCAAGTAATATAGAGCAAGTAATATAGAACCAGGAATACTTCCCTGGTCACCAATAAATATGTGATTTTTCTATACAAAAGGACCAAGCTGAATTACTAATTTTGAAAAGTTAGCCCTAAAAGTGATCTGGGAGATACTGGAATAAAAGATGAGTACTGTAATACACTATGAAAAAGTTCTCATAGGGAAATATTATTTTTTTTTTTATCAGTGAGTCAGGCGTTAGGGAAATACTTGCAAGACAACCTGCTAAAGGCCAGTGAAAGCTCTCTGTGAGCTGGAAGTGCACGGCAAGGGCTTGGCTTCACCCACACGAGGGAGCTCTGTTAACATTAATGGAAATAGCTTAAAATACTGCCGTTCGCTTCAAAACTGCATTTGGCTCTGAAAGGAATCGGAAAAAATACAATGGGAAGCAACTCAAGCTCACATTTTAATTCCATGCAAGCTTAGATCCCTAGCACTTCATTGGGTAACCTTGATACAAAGTGATCAAGAAATTAATCTGTGGAAGACAAGTCATGACGTGGCTACAGCTACAATGATCTAAATGGATGCACTAAGCCAAGTTTGTGGGAGCAGATGATAGGGTTTTTAGCATCAAGTAAAACAGATTTGGGGAGAGGGGAAAGCTTTTTGGGATAGATAAGGCCTTGTACAGATCTTTAAAGTTACTGCTTCTATTTCATACCTGAAGAAGACTTAGGCTGTGGACTGTTGAAATGCTCTTTTTTCTTCCACCTATATCAAGGGTGCAATAAAAGATATAAGTTCTCACAAATATTGTCTCAGGCGGCATAAAGAGAAGCTGGAGAGGCCCCTTGGCAGGTCCTTGTTGCTATTACTTTGAGTTAGGCTTCTTCATCATCTTCAAGAGTATTTGTACCTCTTTTTGGGTTATCTATTCATTCAGAGCAGTAAATTAGCAAAAAAAAACCCCCATCCATCACCTCTTTCATTCTCTTCAACAATTAAAAAAAAAAAAAAAAGCACCACACTATAGAATTTTATATTAAACTGAGTCCTGAGAGGAGGGAGAAACTAGCAATATCAGATCCCAGAGGAACAGAAGCCACTTTTCAGAAACTGTCTGGTATTTAGTAGCCTAACTTTGAGACATCTGGGTTTTTCTTTTCTCCACTTCACTCTCCCTGTTCCTCTTCTCAATGAAAACTAGAAGCAGAATTCCTGAAATGAAGCAAGGGGAGTCCCTTCCTTAAAGCATCTTCCAAATTCCAGCAAGATAAAAGTTTATTTCCAGACCAAACGTCCAAAACCATCCAAGATACCTGAAGGTCACAGGGTACCTGAAAGAGTCTTTAACCTTAACGCACCCCTGGGTGGGACAGGGCAAGCGAACCTCCCCAGAAGCATGAGTGAGATAAAATGCGACGGGGATGGCTGCTCCACTGTGCCAGGAGCTCATCTCAGAAGGACAACGCAAGCAAGAGCTCTGAACCCGGAGCCTCCCTCCATCCCCGAAGACACGGCTGGTACACAAACTCCACACATCTCGCCAGCCATGCGTGAAGACGCCCCGTTCATCCCTGCTCTCTCAGCCAGGGTGGTCGTCTGCATGGAAAGCCTAAAGCAAACAAAGGCAAGCTGCAGCCAGATGTTGGGAGGCTTTCAGGTTCACTTAGCGTTCCCGGGGTAGGCAGCACATGCGTGCCTGCGCTCCCCGCTCGGATGGATAAGCCCAAGCAGCCGTACCCTTTAAACCCCTTTCCTCTGCGATGGAAACCACTGCTTGCCTTTCCAGAACCATCTGAGCAAATACGGACCTCGCCGAAAACGTCAGCAATTCCCGATCCATCAAGGCTGTGCTAAACAAACCCGGCTGAACAATTTACAACTTGACCTCACGTTGTGCCTGCAAATGGATTCTGTGAAAGGCCTTTTCCTGGGTTAGTTGTGTTTTCACGGTGTATACACCAAGCTAAATTAGCCAGTTCAACAGCTCCCCAGAACGCCCTTGGTTCTGCGTTTTACTGGGGAGGGGGGACTTCAGAAGGGACTTGTTGCAAATCCCTGAAGCTCTGCTTTATCTCTTGGCCAGGAAGCATTTTCCTCTTTGTCTAGGGCAAGAAACTCTGCTCGTCTGTCAAATGAGGCAAGATTTTGTGTTACCTTTATTTGGGTATTTGTATATCTGTGAATATTCCTGAGAATGACTGAGTGAAGTTGTTGCTGAGTGTATCAGAGCTGGGAGTTAGCTGGGAGTTACTGTTTCTGGTTTTGCATTATTTTGTTTTTCTGTCCAAGTCAAGGATGGAAATAGGAGCTAAGCAACTGCTTCGTACAGTAGGAAGAAGAGACCAGGTAGGGAAAATGTTAGGAAATCACTGAGTATCCTGTCTTTATACCCCTGCTAATTGTCCCCTGTCTCATCTCCTCCACAATATGCTGAAGTGATGCTGTCAAAGCCAGGGCTGCTGCCAAGTGCATCTCATCCACATAGCTGGGAGCATCAGCATTTCTGCTGGGAAGGGACTCAGCTCCACTACTGTAACCTGCTGAGAGGAAATGCGTGTGTGCCTAAATGTCTTCAGAAACATAATGTGGTATAAATGAGTAATGGTCATACTGTACTCTTCACTAATAGTATAATATTGAAAATAAACATCATCATTAAATAATACTTTCATCGCTGCCATGTTAGTCACATGAATATTTAGGCACTTAAGTCATCCTTGCAATTGCTAGGAGCCTTGATGCATGTAAGATTTCTCTCAGGAGAGATTTCAAAGCCTGTAGCTTTAAACAGGTCAAAACCTACCTCAACAAATCAGCTCAAGGAAAACCCTACACCAGGTCTGAAAGAACAGCATGTATCCGAGACATTAGGATGATTATGTGATACCATTCTTGTTTCTAAATTAATTTTCCCAATATAAAGTAGATTTAAATCACAAAGACACTGTTTTACCTGCAAACAGATCATGATCTTGGTCTCAATAATTCATGCCTGGATTACACTAAAATAAAGCTGTTAATTTGAAAGGCTTTCCTGAAATACAGTTTGGGCTTCTTACACTCCCGGCTAACCAGTTAATGAGCATGAATATGACTGATTTACGGACAGGATTAAGTGGTGTACTTCTTGTGAGGTCCTCAGAGCTGCATCATTTCATGTTGTTTCCAGATCTGGTTCACAAATGACAATTTGATGCCAGCAAGATGACAGTAAAACACGGAAACGGGTACCTGGCCAGAAAATTGGTGCTTTTCAGGCAAGACGTTAATCTAGATTCATGCTCATGGCCCTCAGCAAGAGTTTACTATTCAAATCTGCAAATTATGTGAATGTTCACACATGAAGAAATACTTAAAGCATAAGTAATATATTATCATAATGGAGTCTGAATGACAGGTAGCAGCAAAGACAAAAAGTATCTACCATATTTTTACTAGCACTTATTTTCTCTAGTGTGTATTTTTCCCGTGTCTTCCTCAATTTTGCTTCTCCTCCCCCCAAATAGGACTAAAGGTCCAGCGCAGAGCAGAAGGAAGGAGGACACATCTGTGGTAGGGCGAACGCTGAGCATCAGACCACAAGCTGCAATTCTCACGATCCCCAGGCTGAACTTTGTAAATAGACTTGGCAAGGATTCTTGCCTGGAGAGGATATAAATAAATAAACAAACAACCTTCCTTTCCTTCTCCTGCAGCCCCTCCTGACCAGACTCTGGGAGGATACGTGTGTCTGGTCCATGGCAAATTGGCTGTGGCATCTTTTTATTTTGAACTGAGAAAGGCAACCCATGTTCATCTCTGTTACTGTCCTGTCTCTGAATGGGGGGGCAGAGCACGAAGGGAGGTGATGCTCGTTCTATCATAACATTTGATGTAAAGTCTCAGGAATAAGCTACAAAGCTTGGGTGTGAATGAGAGCATGGTCTCTTTGGAACTTAACAGGTTATCTTTTATTTTAGAGACAAGTGCTGATTTTATAGTCCAGAAATACCACACACCCCAAATCTATCCCCTGCACCTCCCTACTGTCTGTACATGCAACTAAATATGATGGAGTACAGGCAGTTGGGAACACAGACTCTTCTGCAGGCTTGTTTTCACTACAGTATCAGAAAGAGCTCTCTCCACCATGATCTCCATAATTGCCGAGAGTCCTCCTGGAAAATAAAGAAATTATTTTTACAGCTGATATACCTTAAAGGTGAACCTTAGAGAACTCCATACTGTACAGCTACAGCACTGATGCAGCAGCCAGTGAGTACCTGGAGGACATCAAGTGTCTCTCAAGATAATGAGGATTCTTCATCAGATGGTGACTCATTGCTCTTAGAGAAGTGGAGGTGGCAAGGAAAGCCTCTGTATTTCGCAGGAGAAGCTGTTCCTGTAGGACAGTTAGGTCCATCGAGCAAGTTCTCCTCTAACGTTGACTGTAGGGTATGTTGGGATGCTGCCTGGAAACATGAACCATTAAAAAACCGTCCTCGGTGGCAAAGTCGTGTCCCGCATACAAACAGGAGCGCTCAGGCCCTCTGTTTGATGCCGATTTGCATTACAGAGGCAGATATATCATTCAGGGAGGAAAGAAATAGCAAATCAGCCCTTTTTCATAAGCTGGTGAACCACCAACGAGCTGCCCACCTTTTATTTACTCGAAGGCTTGGAGCGGTCCGATTGTGTATCTCTGCACAATGACGACGTTGCCTCTCCTCGCTGCAGACAAAGAAGGGAAGGCATTCACTCACTGCTCCCTGAAAGCTGCCTTCAGCTATTCGCAAATAGATACATCTGCCTCTACCACCCAATCCCGGACGTTTCCCCCAGAGGGGGAATATCCAGACATTGTCATCTCGGCACAAGAAGCTCGATGCATTTATTAATCAACCTCTTTGCTGAGTGGAAGTCTGGCTGGTCTCTCCTCATATAGTCTAAATCCCTTAGCCTGCTCCTGTGACAAGGCGTACACAAAAGAACATTTTCTTCCACTTTTTCTTACAGAAATGGGAAGACCTGAATGCTTTTTTTTTTCTTTTTTTTTTTTTTTTCTGGGTCTTCTTTTGACTGACTGGGATTTTTCATGGCTGTATCAGAAAGTTGGACATTCCCCTTTGTTTCGGAAGCATTCGGTGATGGATCACATTTTAATTGGCGTTGAGGTTTACAGAAAAAGGGAGCACCACAGGAAGTTATTAGAATAACAACACTACGCATCTGCACAGGAATTAAAACTGCAAATGTAGGGGGCATATTAATTGCTACCAAATGCTTTGTTTTTCTCCCCCTCAAAAAGCCCAGCTCAAGAGAAGGATTTTTTGATGTATATTTTCCTGTCTTTCTGTTCCAGTAAAAATGTAAGTGATTAGATTTGTGGGATTTTAGCCTTGTGTACACGATTTCTTCTACAGCATGTTTCAAAGCATTTGCAAAAGAGATAAACATATTTGTTTTGACAAGGAGGATACTGATGGCTGCAGACAGATACGCCTTGTCCAAGGCTGTTGTTCCCACAGCAAGAATCTGAGCATGGTCTGTACACTAGCTTGTGCCAAAGCTGGTCAGAATGTTTTGACTTCCCTTTTATTTTTTCCCTGAGAAATTATTGATATGTTGTCACAGAGCTATAATTCTTGTTGCAGTTGAAAATAGAAGTAATAGGCAGATTGTGAATAGTTTAACTTGTTATTTTTTATTTTTGTGAATGAGAATTAGGAAAAACAGTAGGAAGGAAACAAAATATTGTCCGCAATTGTAAAGAATTTCAGCTGACTGAAATACAACTTTTTTTTCAAGAAAGGAAAAGGTCAGAAATACTTTGGACAGCCCGTGTCCATGGCACAGGCAGTGTGCCACTTCAGTGTCTTCCTGTGTTTTCATCTTTAATTTATTCTAACACATTACTTTTCTCTGTTCCTCACTGATATTACTCCAGAAACTTTTCCTTATGCTACTTCTTAAACGCAAAGTCCTATCATCGATAACTGTAAAAGGACATACCTATAAGGGATGGCTTTTCTAGTGACTACGATAATAAACGGAGCAGGTCTTAAGGCAGCAGTAGGTATGTGAGTAGCATCCAACTTACATTGGAATACCTATTACGTGTTTGTCACACTACTAGGAACAGATGAAAAATCAAAGGGAAGAAAAAATTAATGTAAACCTATTTAATGAAATTATTTTGCATTTCTACTACTATAACTATTAGTCCAACATGGCTGTTATTAAGGTGCTATTCATTAAGGCCTGGCCTTTTGCAGCTAATAAACATTTTCTTGAGAAAGCAAAATTCTTGGGTGTCTCCCTGGGCTTGGGGATGCTTTGCCAAAAAGACTGCACAAGACAGACTGTACCAGGGGTCGTCTAGAAGGAGAATTCTTGCTGTTGAAGACAGAAAGAAAAATAAGGTTTCTTTTTGGTGATACCGACTTGCTATGCAATCTGTTGCTTTCTTTCCCATCCTGAAAATGGGAAATCCTGAAAATGACCTACTTTGGAAAGGACACAGGTGGACTGTTTTGACATCTGCAGAAACTCCAGCTATCAACAGCTGAAAAAATCCGCAGTTTATTTAGCTCTTCATGTGCATTTCATGTATCTAAATATTTGCTCAGTTTCACCCCTGAGAGATAAGATCTGCATGCTCGGAGGTGATCCGACATTGGAACAGGGCCATCATACAAGCCCCGAGAGGATGCAAAATGCCATGTGAAAAAGCACATCCGTGCTATCAAAGCTTACCATTTTGGCCGTCCTTGTAAAGATATTCATCTCCTAGTCGCTCTTTAACTTCCTGTGTGTTTGTTGAACAGACACATAGCCCTTCTACTATGCCTCAACTTCAAATACATTGTGGCTGTCTTGTGTAGAAGATGAGAAAAAAAATAAGAAAAGGAAAAAATTGCATGTGTTTATCTCAAGCTGCAATTGCAGGGGAGCTCTTGAAAGGTGTAAAAGCCTACACAGCTCTCCTCAGCCTTTGGCCTTACTCCCAGCTGGTCTTGGCTGAAAAATCTCCAGCACACAGGTGGGATTTCACTGAAATAAACAGCACCATGGGGATGTCAAGTGCTTGTTGATAAATTCAAGAACAAGCTTCTCCATGTCCGGGTCTTCCTCTCCCATCTTGCACATCTGTGGCTTTGGCATCGGGCCTAGAGGAAGGACACACAGCTGAAACAAAGAGATCCAAGCCAAGGAGGCAAGCAAGAAAAATTCCTATCAGATGGGATACAGATGAAGACTGTGCAGAGAAAAAGAAAGCCAAGACCTGGAACTCTTCAAACTCAAGAAAGCATTACAAAAGGTGTGCTCAGCTGACCGGTGGTGGTCTGATTCTGCCCATGCTTCAAGTGACAGCCCCTTTCCTTTCAGGCCAAAAAGATAATGGGTTTCCTAAGTGGCATGTTTGGCACCTTGCAGTTTTACAGGTTCACCAGCTTTCCACGTGTGTTGGCCAAACAGCCAAGCGTGGTATTGTCGGCTCGGCTTTTTCACTTGAACAAATACTTCGAGGAGGGATCATGCCCTGTTAGTGTGTTTCCAGGCATTACCTCACAACAATTGTTTCTAAATCTGCAGTATTTTCACTGCTCAGAAGG
Organism: Tetrax tetrax; assembly: GCA_009806455.1. NCBI lineage: Eukaryota > Metazoa > Chordata > Aves > Otidiformes > Otididae > Tetrax > Tetrax tetrax. The sequence continues at coordinate 238,327 of WHYT01017849.1, forward strand.
GTTTGCCTTTATTTGAGAGAACAAAAAGAAGTGACAGTAGATGACAGCTATGATGGACTGCGTTTGCTGGGCACTCTTTGTTCAGTGTCGCTGCTGAATTGTTCTGGCTGGGGGGAAAATAGGTGAGCGGCTGACTCAGGCCGTCATCCCTTCCCCTGGGCTCCAAAAGGCTGCTCACAGCACTGCCATCAGACATCTGCTTCGGGATGGCCAGGGAATTTCAGATGCAAAACCTACTGATGGGAAATGCTGACTCATCAAAACAGTTCCCGTTCTTAGGAGCGGGTTGGTTTCATGAGTCTGGCAAGCGAAAAAGAAAAGCTTTTGCTGTGGGGTGAAAATACGTGTGGTTAATCTAGATGGAGATGGGGATTTGGGAAGCCTCAGTGGACATGGGAAGCCAAAGGTCAAGCCTGTCTAGGCCAGCCTAGGTGTACTGCAAGGGGGGCTGTGGTCTGTTCCTCTATAGAGGACAGCGCTGTTTGGAACTGCAGAACCAGAGCTGAGTGCTTAGGAGAAAACATGGGGGATTTTTCATCTGGGATTTTGGGTTGAATTCAGATCTTACGGATCTGAGTTAATGGACTGGGAAGCAGACTGATTCTGATCACACAGACTTTCCTACCCAGAGCCAGTCATTCACACCTTACACTCAGCAAAGATTTTAAAATTAACTGCAGGAAGGTGATTCAGTCATTGCTACACGGAAGGTATTGAGACCTGGTGAATCCATTTTGTGATACACAGGTGAGAGAGACAGCCTGGTACTCACATACAAAACCTCATCAGTTAGACCTGGAGGTACCCAGAGCTGGGTTGGGAGGGATCTCTGGAGTCCATCGGACTTACCTGCTCCTCCAGGCACAGCCATCGGCAAAGTTGGATGCACCTTCAGAGTTAAATCAGGTGGCTCAGGGTTGTATGCAGATGACTTTTTAATACCACCAAGGATGGAGATCACACGCTTCTCTTGGCAATGTTTTCAGTGCCCGACCACCTTCTAGTATTGAATTAACCCTTCCCTCGTCTTTTCCCACTGTTACACACAGTCATTTTCCAGGATGCCTTCTCCCATGGGAGGCAGCGCTAAATTCCTTTACTTCAGCACCAGCACAATTAGCACAGCACTTAGGGTCCCAGATGATGATCCCACAAAGGCGGGGAATATTGGTTTAGCTTATTCTATTCAGCCAGGTGATGGTGCTCCTTCTCTGCTGTGAATAGTTAGTGGTCATTCTCTAATCTGCTTTTGACACTGCTAAACAGACATTTTAAGCCTCTAAAGATGAATCCTGCCCTGGAACTGTGCTGTGCAAGACCTCATGCTATTTGTTTGTCCTCATTTTTTTTTCTTTAAAGTGTTATGATTTTATTATGAGCTTAATACAATGTTTTTTGCTTTTTAAAAATTGTCTGATATTTGAAATTCCCTGTGACAGTGAATGGGATAATGTGTATGCGAACCACCTCTCAAAGCTGAATGAGGTGGTACAGATGTGGGGTACAGATGTGTACCAGCTCTCTCGTGATAGCACAGGATGCTCTTTCTGTGCTCATGGCAGAAGTGTATTTACTTTGCGAAGGCTGATTATTCTCTGTTGTCATGGTATAATTTCAGGAAGACTTGCCATACAACAAAGATAGTTACACTCTGTCTCTTATCAGGTATCAAGTGGTTTCCTAAAGCGTTACTCTCTAGGGTAATTCTTTTCCTTCCTGAGATGATATATCAGTCAGCCAAGCCCAGATTTTTAAAAGGTTAAAGTACAAGGTCTAAATTTAGCCCTAAATGATGTGTGCATGAGGGTGGGGAGCCTTGTGCAGGGGATTGGGTATCCCTGGGGAGGAGCAGGGATGGAGGAGCTTTGAGATGCTCCAGCGAGACAGCTTCTAGGTGAGCCGAAGGCCGTGCGCTATCTCAGCTCTCGCCCGACTGCGTTATGCTGCAGGAGATGCCAAACTCATTAGCATATTCAGAGCCAGAGGATAATCAGAAAGGAAAACAAAAAGGGGAATGTGAACATTCAAAGCACTCTGTCACGCGGCGGGCCCAGTGCCAGTGCTTCCCCCCAGCGCTGCGGTACGCATCCCTCCCATGCCCCGCTCCCAGCCCCCCAACTCCCACCCTTGCTTCAGGACTACAAAGCCATCCCAGGGAAAAACCAACACCACTCCAGAAAAACACAACAAAACAAAAGCCCCCTGTACAACAATAGTCTGTCAGGCGTGATTTACTGTGCCTGCATCCACCGGGCAAGCTTCATTGAGCAATCTCAATCCTCCGGGTTCCCACACTGGTTTGCTTTCCTGCAACTCAACGGGGCACAAAGACACAAGTAGATGGGCAGTAAATAAAACTGATGTCTTTTGTGTCATTGTGTGGGGGCCTTTCTCTGGGGGAGGCAGAATAAATGAAGTGTGAAATGTGATATGAAATCAATTTCTCCTCTTGGGGGGCCGGGCTGGGAGGGAGTAGGTGGACTTTGTCATGGTCTCAGGGATACCCAGCACTACATTTTTCACCAGTTTATTGGGCTGGTTAAAGAAAACCACGCTTCTCCCCTGCACTTGCCCATGTTCCCACTTTTTTTTTTATTAATGTGAATATGTCCATGAGGAATTGGCAGCCCTCTTGATAAATATGATACAACCACAGCCTGTTACTGTAGAAGCACAGTCCCTCCAGACCTATCTAGGGGTAAGGAGTGGCCTCCTCTTTCCTATGCCTCAGTCTCTGAGTTTGTTGCATGCACTTCTGCTCTCGGCACTGGCCGTGTCACCACCTCACTACTCCATCACTCTCAAAATGGTCCACCCCGGAATATCAGAAAGGATTTTGGTGGAGAAACAAACACTACACCCCATGCGGTGTGTCCTCACTTCAAATAAATGTGCACAGCACTGTGGGTGTCAACAGACAGCGGGAACTTGTCCGTGTCTGAAGATGTGGCCTCCAAGTGTGGTTGTTTTCTTTTCATTCTGTGGATTTTTTTATTCAAGCTGCTTCTGATGAGAAGTGTGGGATTTCTGCAGTTACGCAAAAATGATAAAGAACAGGAAATCAAATACGATGCTTTGGACATCCGAGGGAAAAGGAAGAGCAACATTTACATACTGTGTATGTAGATGAGATACTCCAGGAGTAAACTGCCAAACAATATAATAAATTAAATGATCCAAACCCGATGGCCTCACTAGCATCTCCCACGATACTTCCCGCCTCCCCAAGCTTGCTGCAATAATCTGTCTGCTACGTGTATTCAAGCAATTTGATGTCTTAAAATCAAGTTGCTACTATAAAAGTCTCCTTTTTCTCCTGTAAATATTTGAATTTTCTGCTCCTTTCCCATCCCGAGATTCTCCTCAGATATATAACAGCCTGAGTTCAGTTTTGCATCGTCACCCTGAGCCTTCCTGCAGCCACTGCCCCGTCCAGCTCAGCTCGGCGGCTGGACTGAACCCCAGCTGGGGCATCTCCATCTTCCCTCTCTGCCTGGCTCTCCCCCTCCCAGATATTTTCTCTGCATATTTGCGCTAAGCCTGCGTGTCACTGCACAGTAAACAGCAGGGGATGATCCTTTCCAGAAAGCGCTGCGTTTCTTCCGCCGCTTTTACCTTTCCAACTGCGGGAAATTTGGAGGGTGCTTATTGCGGCCAGATTCACGCCGCTACACCTGGCCTGGGTTGTACCCCTCAGGAAATAGAAAGCAGCTTTTGAGCTAATTGAGCGGGTTGTTTGACAGCTGCTTTGTATCACCGACACCACCAAACAGCCGGAGCAGCCCTGGGTGTGCGGAGGGCAGAGGGGCCAGCTGGGTGGGCTTGGCTGGGCACCGCGGCCCCTCTGCCTGCAGCAACACCAGCCCCAGAGCATCCAGCCCATCCGAACACGCATCCGACCCGTGCTACACCTGCCTGTCTCCTCCGATGGGCCGCGGAGGCACGGAGTGCCTGGACACCTTTCTTTGCACGTGGCAGAGATAGCCAAGAGGGATCTTGCCACAGAGTTTTACTTTGAGATGAATCCCAAAGTGCAATAGTGCAGAGGATTTTTTATTTTTTTCTACTGTGGTATTTCTTTCTCTGTTTAGCATCACACCCTGGAAGGGTTGACAAAGTTGCTACTTCATAACTGTTAAATGTTAACTGTCACACCTCTTAATCTGGTTAGGATGCTTTGTTTGATTTGAAAATTGTAATGTGAAATACAAACACGCCACCAAAACCTTCCCATCAGCTTTGGAAAACCTGCATCCATTTTTTTTGTTTCTTGTAGGACTTTCATCTGTCTCCCTGCAACCACTACTATGCTGATATATTTCAAACGTTATTTCAAACACAAACGTCTTCTGAACCTCGGTAACGCCTGCGATGGCAGCGTGGTCACCGGCCGCAGCGGTGCCCGTGGGAGGTGGGCTGCAGTTCCTCCCAGGGAACGGGTCAGGGCGTTAGATTGCTTCTGCGAACGGCCGCAGCCCGATAAAGGCAGTTGTTCCTGTGCTCAGCACATTGTTCGCTCCCTCCACAGATGGAACAGATTAGCTGGGCCCTGAAATGTTGTTAAATAAAATACGCAAAAAGAAAATACAATTATTGCTAAAGTGAAAACATACCGCATGGGATTATTAAAAGACCAAGATGTTTTACATTTGAAGGATGTTCTTCAGTTTTTTTTCCATCCTTCATGCACCAAAACCTTGCAGGGGTAGTGTTAAACTTTCCCATCTGATCTCGCGGTGCTTTCACGCCGCAGAGCTATGTCATCCCGCGAGGGACGGGGCTGCCCTCTGTCCTCCCCAGCCGCATGCTGGGATTTCCCGGGGTCCAAGTCGGGCCTTACACCTCTGTCACTGGGCACCGGTCACGCGCGGGAGCTGGGGCTTGGCAGATAATGCAAAGTGCAAGTTTCTTCTGCTGCTTCTCCCCCATGGCGGGGTGAAAACCTATTGCCAGGAGCCTCCCCCTCTGTAAGAAAAGTTCTGTGACTGTGATTTCTCACCAGATCCCATCTACACCAGGTCGTATGCAATAGACTCTGGCTTCCTAAATTCTCCAGTGAGTTTGTGCTTTGTGATAGCCCCAGTCTAAATGGCTAAAAATCATTATTGATTTTAGTAATTCTAGCAAACAAGATTATTTTTAAAGCAGTCTGCAAACTTTCTTGGTATGATGATGATCACTTTGGGTTGGAGTTGCTTACTAATTGCAGGGGTGTGTGCAAGAAGATGGAAATGGATAACATGAAGGCTGGAGTGAGTATTGCTATAGAAAATACAACCGAGTTTAAAATAGGTGATTCATTAATGATTCCCAAGCTCGTAGAGTTAGCAGTAGGTTAATGAGTTTATTTGAGCATGTGCTTAACAGCGTTTCTGAATCTGGCTGCAGGAATGCAATGCCTTGCAGACATTTTCAGGTGTGTAATGATAATAAATCACTTTTTAAATGGCCTTAGAAAGCAAGTTTTGAACTAAGCTGCATCCATTAATGTTCAAGGTCTCTCCTGAGCATCACTCGATCTCCTTAATGTTCCTCAATCTAAATAATCTCATTAATGGTGTATGAAAAATTCATTCAGCTCCTTAAAACTGTTCTCTTCCATTTGGCCTTTAATGACTGGGGGGATCCTGGTGATTGGTGACTGATGACAGAACTTCTCCCCAGAAATCCAGCCTGGCTTTTCACCGTGCTGTCACTCACCGAAGTCTAGCCACTGGGAACGAGCACCTCTGGGAGTGAGCTTGCAAGAGATGTTCAGCAGAACACATCTGCATGCAGAACTACTGCCGAGCGCACAGCTGGGGAAGGGAGGAACGAAACCACGGCCTACTGTACTAATTAATGTGCAAGTGTACTTATTAGGCAGCAATTGGTAAACACAAAGCGATAAATAGAAAATCTTCACTTCAAACAGATTTTCTTTCAGCCACATGGAAAATTCCATCCACATTAATTTAGAAAGGTCAGTCCAGCTGTATTACAGAAAATTGCAGAAATTAGTGGAAACCCCCCAAAGACTGTTCAAGTTAAGGTGTTTGGCCAATAGAAGAGTGGGAATGTTTGCTGATGGCTTACCAAAAAAATTCTGAAATTATGTAAACATCTTTAAAATAGAACACAAAATACAGTCCAGCTGATTTTTATAAGGTGAGCCATGAACCTTCAAAAGAACCATGACTTTTTAACAGAATGTTGATGGGATCACCAAGGTGTTTTTTCCTGTCATGGTACCTTGAGAATGCATATGTATGTGTGTGTCTATGTGAGTATATATACAGAAATATTTGTTCAAAATTTTGACATTTCCTTTCCTAAGAAAAAAGTGAAAGTCTGCGGTATGTCCAATCTGCTGCATTTTTAATATGCAGGAATATTTCTTCGGTGGAAAACTTTTCAGAAAACTAAATATTAGGGAAAGTATTATGGAATGTATTTGCGATGGCAAAGATAATAACCAGCAGTATGAAACTGCTGACCAATACTTTGCATTTTAAATATTGTGCACATTCATGAAAAAGAGGGAGTCCAGAGAAACTAAATAGAGTTACTTTTGATGACAACTTTCTTTCCTTTAAAAGGAAAGAGTCTGCTGTAAGCAGACTCAAAGTGGAGTTTTGTTTCAAAATGTAACTTCACGGGAAATTCACGCCAGGCTTTGCCGCATTGAACCAGGATTTCCATCCATACGGAAAGCCCGAAGATAGCGCAGCCCTGCTGTGACTGTTCCCACGGGGGACCCTGCCAATGCTGATGTTCCTACCAACGCCCTGAGCTCCCACACGTGTCCTCCAGGACAGAGGGACACCGACCGCTCCTGGTGTGAGAACTTGTGTTAACGCAGGGCTGCGCATGTCCTGTACAGCATCAGCTTCTGGACAAGCCAGCCTTACCACTGCCCAGGGCCTTCCCCTGTTTTACTTTACTGCAGTCACGTCACTCAAGATCAGATCTTAATAATCAGGAAAATTGTCTCTAAACACTGTTTTCAGTGCACTGGCTTCCTGAATTCGTGTGCGACCAAACCAAAATCTTAATGTAGTTTTCTTGTTAATTAAATGACCTTCCAGAAGCTTAGACCATGAAATCCTCTCTTAACTCCACGACTAAACATGATGACCGTTGACTGGGAGATATGGCCTTCTCCTTGCATTGGCTTAAACCCAGTACTTAGAGGTGGTGAACTGGTTAATACAATAACAGGCTGGATTTAAATCTTAACTCTGTCACAGCCACCCCAGGTGATTTTATCAAGTCACTTAATCCATCAGTATCTTAGATTCCCCAAAGAGAATTCAGGAAGAAAAGCATTTTCCTACATCACATGAAGTGTTCAACTGTTTTGCAAAGAGGCCTCTGTGATGTACTTAGGGATTTCCTATATGAAAGCTTAAACACCTAAAATCCTGTCAGAACCCCTCAAAATGTTCCAGTCCAACAAAGTTCAAATGGGGAATAACACATTTGTTAGAACAGGCAAAAATTTATATTAAGAGGATGACATGGCCAAGAGACCATACGTAGCTCAAAAGAAAATGAAGACAAGATTATCCAGCCAATGTAAACTGAATTGGCGTGGTCAGTGTTTTTAAGATTTTAGAGACACTTGGAATGAAAGAGGGAAAAAAACTACAGCCAAGTTTCAGGCAGTGCACAGTCTGTGGACACTCCAGGAGGAAACTTGGGTTATGAGCAAATATTTTAGTACAAATCAAATGCCTTCCAGGGATAAGCAGCTGGGAAGGCGGGAAGAAATTAATATTGGAAGCTTTAAAACTTCCCAGAACTAGTCTCTACCTCCTTGATTGAGGGAATTAACTTTTATTTTATTAACTTTTTAATGCCCTTCTCCTATCCAGGGTGCTCTCTCTGAATTGCTTCTCCCCTCCTCCCAAAGGGCTGCCCTGGGGATGTTGCTCTTCTTAGGCCCTAAGTAGCAGCTGGCTGTGATTAAGTGGATTGGGAGGATCAGTGCTTGATTAACTTTCTGCTGCTATTGGTTTGCCCAAGTTCCTGCAAGGGAATTAATGTCTTGGTTCGCCAGAATGTTGGGCTCTAATGGATACCAGACATTTCAAGCCCACCCAGAGGACGCAGTGCCAGAGCCCCTGTTTGAACACGTTCAGGCTTCATGCTTCTGTTCTGCTAAAGGTAAAAGTCATATGGGCATTGATGGGAATTCTTCTGTTCTGCCTTTTAGAGTAGGTGTTTATGAACTTATCTCCAGTTTCTGCCCCACTCTGTATCTTACTCCCTGTTACTTAGTTATTGCCTTTTTCATAGGTGTATGCTGAGAGATGGGTTTTTTTTGTTTTTCTTTTTTTAAACCAGAAGAAATCTCTATGTAAAGCCAGTAGAAGTGAAGCATGTTTGTAAGTCTTGTGCTACATGAAATGTTCTTTTATTAACCAAACTAGATGTATGTGCTTTACTGAAGAGGTGTCTCAGAGCAGATGAACTCTGCTGGCTCCTTGGCCAGGCCCTTGGAAAGCAAGGGGCAGGGTCTCCAGGAGGGACAGCCGCGTGGAGGACCACGGCCTTGATTTGCTGCAAGGACAGGAGAGTTTGCAGATCCTTTGCAAAAAGTTACACTTGCTAGCCAAAAGCCAAGTATAAATGTCCCCAAGGGGCCAAGCCTTGGACAGATTTTATAATGTTCTATTCCTTTTTGAAACTGAACCACAGAAAATTGTGAGGAAACTGAGATCTGCACAAAGTAAAACAAAATATTCCCATTAACAGGTGTCATTAAGTGATTGAATAACTCTAATTTTGCTATTATTTCCTGCTCCAGAGAAATCCTACAACAATATTAACAAATCACTAGGTATCAATAATTGAGCAGAAGCAGCAGCTTTCCCGAGGAAATTCTTTTTCATTTAAACTGTAAGGTAAATAGTAACAACAAAAAAAACCCAACCAAACAAAAAAAACCCAACCAAACAAAAAAAACCCAACCAAACAAAAAAAACCCAACCAAAACACAACAGTAAAAATGGAAGCTTGGCTGTGCTTCTACACTAAATTATGCCTTGATGGAAATGAATAAAGCTCAAATAAACTCTGCATGCGTCTCCTAGTTATATCACAAGGTTTTGTTGCACTTAGCTTTTCTTGAAAGATTTCTGATTTCTTTTATTATTCTCCATGGAGGTCTAACATATTGGTTAACTGGGAGAAAGGAAGCAAAAAAGATGAACCTCTTGATCTCTCTTGCTCTTCATGTTTGTTGGGATAGATCAATTGTGAAGTTTAAACTGGGCATGGAAATTCCCTGCTTGCAATATGACTAAAAAGAAAGAGCATGGGTGATTTAACAATTTACATAACCTGAGAGACTCAGCTGCAAATTGAATGAATGGATCTCTTTGTTCCTTTACACTGGAATAAAGAAAGGGAGAGGGAAAAAAAAAGTTTCTTATATAATTGTCACTGTGACTGGCATGATAGGAAGTTTTATGTCTATTGGTGGAATTAAGTCTGGAACGTGCTAGCAAACACAGAGTGGTACGGGGCAGTTAAGCAATTGTGCAGATCAACTAATGGAGAGTGACAGACCCAGCCCTGCTGCACAAGCCCACGCCGTGCTCTGCGTTATTGTCCTGACGAGATTTGGCTCCCTTCTTGAGCAGTTGGCCTTTGACGAGTTAGGCTGCATCCCCACTGCCATCGGATCTGCCATCGACAGCATCCCTGGAGCCTCTGAACCCGTAAAGATGTTGAAGAGTTTAAAAGCCATGCATGGTTTTACAGGGTGCGTGGTCCCATTCAGGCATGATTTTGTGGATTCAGTGTTCTCCTACTGCCAGACACTGAACAAATCCCTTTACTGTAGCAGCCAAGGGGTTAAATTATTTGGCCTGCATAGGTGTTGCAGGCTCAGCTATATTAACATCGTGCTCCCTCTGGCCTTGACACGCACAAATCTGTGAATGTGGAAATATTTTGCTGTCTTTCTTACGTGGGCATGTATACTGTTGAGTGCAAATTCCTACAACAAAAGCCAGGCAAACCCTCAGCTGTGTTAGAAACCACAGTCACCCACTGGCCTCCAAATATTTACCATCCTGGGACACCAGAGAGACAGCTGCCTCTGCTTTACCTGCTGCCTGGATCAATAGTCTTCAATTTTTAAGGCCTGTTAATCCAGCACATTTTCACCAGCCTGAAAGTCACATTCAAATAAACAGCTGGAAATGGAAGTTGGGAGGGAAAGGCCAGGCTCACTGGAGTTCAAACCTCTGGCAAACATCTTGCAGCTCTGGATGCAAGGGCAACTGGTGGCATATGGTGCGTATCTCCTCTCCAAAGCTGGTTCAAGAGGAAAAAAACAAACTTCACCTTTTGGAATGTAACCAGCAGATGAAAACAAATTAACCTCCTTCTGTTGTTGCTGTATATTTTAACCCAGTGTCTGTTTTATTGTCCTGTGTTACAGCTTTTTATGATAAATTCCTCAATTTGCTGCCTCCCTTTGAGCAGAATCAGGCCAAGTCAAGAACTTCTCCATCAATCACAGCCAGGACTTGTTTCCAGTGCCCGGACCCGCTGTTCTTCTTGCTGCCCCACTCATTGCAACAAACGCTCTGCAGACCATGTCTGCTTTCCATGTCAGACATTGCCTGCATCATCAAACAGTGGCCTGTAGTGTGCATGTAATTAATTTTTTTTTCCTTTTTTTTTTTTTTTTTTTTCCTTTTACCTCCAGAATGGACCTTTATAATTTAATGATAAATCTTAGTAAAGGATCATGGCATAATGGATGCTACCAGTTAGATATCATTTATTTCAGGGCAGGTCTTGACCATATAACCCACATCATCTTTGCAATGCTTATTAATAAACACTTGGGGCCTCATAAAACTTCTCCACAGTGCCTTTTGAGCCTCTATCAATACTATTTCTGTCCTCTTTTATGTGCTTGTATTTTTAAGTATGAATGAATACTCCTAAGTGGCAGTGTCGCCTATGCATCTGATTTCACCACAATGACATCTTTGATGATAAAACCCCCATATTTCTAAATGACATAAATGGTTTCTCTGTGGTAAAATTTACAGTCCATCAGATAAACAAGTTGTCACTGAGTGTTCCCTCTTCTACCTCACAAGAGAGATGAATAGACAATAAATCTGGCAGTACTGAGAGAAAACATTTCTCTGTGACGTGCCTGGGCAGGCTGGCATCATTAGGAATAGCTCCACTTCAGTGGGATTAACATTATAAATTGCTTTCCCTCTTGCACTCTGAAATGCAGAACGTTTTAGCATGCAGAGACAGCTCCGTTAGGCTTCTTGGCTATTAATGCAGCTGCAGTGTTTAGCCCAGCTTGACTGCTGTCACCTTCTGGCACATGCACCAGCTCCATCCCGTGCAATCCAATCTCTGTCTCACCGTGGACGCTGCCTTTGTGCAGCGTTTGCTGCCGCGTTGTTGGAATCAGCTCAGTGTAAAGTCAAGGGTAGGATTTAACCGCATGCAGAAATCAGCGGAGACGTTGAAACGTGAGTGTTTAGATCTTCACCTTTCTTGGCGAGGCGGAGCAATTGTAGTGCTGGAAGCTTTCTTTATACAGAAATGTGCAACTTTTTGAGTCCAGGAGCACTGATGCAAACTAGGTCGCCCGTGCTACGTGAACATGCTATTTCCCTGACTTCCTACAGGACTTGTGAAAGGCCAGGAGCTAAAATTGAGTCTCTGCCAGCACTCCTGTGCAGGATGCTTTATAGTGCAGTCAAGGTGAGCCCAGGTGGGAGAGTTCAGCTTCGCTTCACAAAGTGCTCCCCTGGCCCCAGGCTCTTCACAGCAAAGTGTCTTCTCATCACCTCCTCTCATCCGTCTGCTCTGCATCCCTTCTTCGTTCGTGCCCATGCAGCGGGTTTCTCCTAAAGGCTTCATACAGGACAGGAAAATATAAAAAGTTTCCATCATAATATCAAGGAGTAATTTTGGTGTTGGAAGCAGGCTTTTGTGTTTTTATGAAGGGAAGTGCTGAGGAAAACACCTCTTGCCCAGCTGATCTTGTGCCATGAAAATCTGCGGCAGATTTAGCAGAGGTGTGGGCAGCAACGATACCCTATTTCTAGCTGAGCTCGGCAAATACACTTAGAGAAAACATTTATAGCAAAGCTTGAGTTTGTCATGTCTCTTACATTCAAGATGTGAAATTAAGAGAAACAAAGTAATTTCCTAACTATAAATATCCATCCAATGCCTTGATAATGTTTGTAAAGTCCAGTGCAGCTGACTGTTCATTTATTTCACAGTTTTTGTAAAAAAAAAAAAAAATTAGTTTAGCTCCTTTAAATAATAATATTTTTTTTTAAAAAAAAAGAAGTGTCAAGAATTAAAAAAAACCCAGAATCTAAGCAAATAGAAAGACTTGCTATTACAACAGAAATTTTATCCTTTTTGCTACAAAGAAACAAACAGAAAAGATGATAAAAAGTCAGTTTTGTTTTTTTTTTTTTTAATAAATGCCAGGAAAAAAAGTCACATTTCAGTTCCTGGAAAGGAACTGGAAGGTTTGTATTGAGGATACAACCTGGCCAGATGTTGTTTTTTACTTTGATTCTTCTTGTCATGTCCTAAGCCCAGTTTACTTAGGGAATGATTATACTCTGAGTGTGTGTGTCTGCATCCAGGTGAATCCATTTACCTACATAATTTTTAAAAACTTTTTGTATGCTTTTGTCTAGGTGCAGAAGTCTCAGAGGTATGATGCTGTTAAAGTTTTGTGAAAATGAACAAGTAGCAGAGATGCCCAAATGCATGACACCACTAAGGCCAGGGTGACAATGGGAGCCCAGCCTCACTCCAGAGAATTCCCACGGAAAAACAAGCTTTCTAAATTGAAAGCATGGTAGTGATTTAACAACAAAATGAAGCTTCGGTCATTGTAATTGTAACACTGATATAAGCAGAACGTCATGTTCGCCTACCCATAAGAAACATCACCAGTCTTTGAGTCTATAAAAATAAAAAAAAAAAAAAGCCCCCCCGAAAAAAAGATTGTATCCAGCACATAAGCATGCACATGCCTATGAATACTGGTCTGCTTTATCTTTCACCCTCAAAAATTTGAGATAGCAGTGGTGGTTTTTTACTCACAGTCTGCTCCCAAAAATAATCAAATATTTTGAGGTCTTCTTTTAGGGTACATTTTTTCCTCATAAAAAATAATAAATGTCAATATCTGAACCACATTTAGCTATTTTATTTGATCTTTGGCCTGCCAACTTAAACAATTATTTGTGTCTTTATGTGAAGGCACTTCACCATTTTAAAATAAATATTTAAATACTACTTCACAGGAAAAAATATTCATGTGGTCAGATGAGATATGCTGGAAAAATTAAGGCTGGTCCTCAAAGGCATGTCATGTTGTTACACTTTCCTGTTCTTAATTTGGTTAATCCATCCTCAGACTAAAAATTTAGATCAGAGGAAAAAAAAAATGTATTTTTCAAAGAGCTTTGATCCTCGTAGAAGATTTCTTAATTAACTTTAATTTAGCAATTTGTTGCAAGAAATAGGTATGAAATAAGAACTCTATATAACTTATCTGTTTTCTTGTTGATTGTGTTATATAAAGTCTGCATGTCTGCCAGGACTCTCAATACAAAATTTGAATAAATACAAGATTAAAAAGAGCAAGTGATATTTTTCTATACATTTGCAATCAAATAGGTGCTGCTTAAATGGGGATTAGATTCCCATTTTTTCTCCCTAAACCTAGGAACAAATGATGAGAGGAAGTGAACTGATGAACATCCTGATGCGAGCCCGTGCTCTAAGTTCATAGGGAACACGAAGACCTTTTATTTAAGTGACTGTCATAGCACAAAAGGGCTGATAAATACTTGCACCCCACATTGAAGGAAAAAATGAAGTGAATCCTGGCCTTCTACCTGCAAAAAAAAAAAAAAAAAAAAAAAAAAAAA